>JASAND010022531.1:0-97829 GCA_030248195.1 Trissonchulus latispiculum | reverse complement strand
CCTTTTCCATTACACATAGAGCATGCCAGCTGTCACACTCTTATCTATTATGTACTCTTGCTACTACTAGATTTCATAAGGGCCTTTCTTACAGATGACTAGGCTCAGCCTAACCTTTCAGCTTACCGGCCCGGCCGAACAACATTTTGAGAGAGCCGGACCTGGCCGAAAAACTGCGGCCCATGCTCATATGCTATGGGGCGCACTGAAAACATAAGTTTGAGAATCACATTTAACAGCTCTCGTGCTGGCTAAGAAAAAGTGAATCACCTAGCATTGGAGATGAGACACATACATATATGCTAGGAGCACAAGAAAGCTTGGTATTGCCATTGGACGCAGGCCATGTACATTTTACGGCGACAGAGACCACTGCAGTGCCATGAATGTCTTTTACCCATTTGAGTCAAACCCCAGAGACAGTTGACGTCTCAGAAGAGTAGTTCAAATGTAGCGCTTCTACCAGGGCTGGCGGATCAGGAAGAAACCAAGGACAAGCCCGAACGGGAGGCGTCAGGCACCCTCGTACCCACGAAACCAGGACCTAGAAGAGAGAAGGGAAGAGGGAGGTTCAGCTTTTCACTCACCATTGAAAGTAAAGAATTGGTCCCGCCGGGGATCGAACCACGGCCCTTCTGCTCTAGAGTCAGACATGCTAAACCACTACACCACGGGACCATCAGCTGAACTCCCATTGCAGGCTTACCAATCTTTCCTATGCCTGCTTCCCTTACATCTCCCCCGGGTTTCAATTAAGACGCGTCCCGCGGCTTACTCAACTCGGAATCGAACCGAGAGCGCATCCAGCGCAGGGCATTCTGAGCCCAAGGGATCCGTGCTCCCCCGACACACGTTCCAGACCCCTTTAGATCCAACCAACCAGAAGCAACTACTGGGGGACCGGAGACAGGAGTCCAATTCGGGTCCTGAGGCAGCCTCGCCACATGTAGCGCTTCTACCAGGGCTGGCGGATCAGGAAGAAACCAAGGACAAGCCCGAACGGGAGGCGTCAGGCACCCTCGTACCCACGAAACCAGGACCTAGAAGAGAGAAGGGAAGAGGGAGGTTCAGCTTTTCACTCACCATTGAAAGTAAAGAATTGGTCCCGCCGGGGATCGAACCACGGCCCTTCTGCTCTAGAGTCGGACATGCTAAACCACTACACCACGGGACCATCAGCTGAACTCCCATTGCAGGCTTACCAATCTTTCCTATGCCTGCTTCCCTTACACAAAGGCAATGGCCTCACCTACTGTCCCCGTAAAATGAATGGAAAACAAGAACAGAATACTAAATGAAAAGTTAGTCCACCGCGCCCATTGTGCTCTCTCGGCTGTTGTACATTTTACTGGGACAGAAAGACTGGAGCGCGTTAATTGCCTTTTTCCACTTAAGTCAAAGCTCAGAGGCAATAGAGAACTGAGAGGGGTAGGTCAAAGGCAAATACCTCAACAACTATGCCCATAAAATGAATAGGAAAGTAAATTCTGTCCCTGCAGACTAAACGGACTTTGTGAAAATGTCATTTTATCATTGAACTGAAAAAGGAACGTACATGATACCTAACTTGCTTAAACTTACGTTAGCACATAATCGTAGCAGCACTTAAAATTGTTGTATAAGTCAAATTAAATCAAAACAGTAAATCATCACATTTCCAAAATCCAAACAACTAAAACAGTAACTGTTTCTCCCTTTATTATAAACACTAGATATACATTATTAACTAATTATTTAATGTGGATCATTTCACAACTTTTTGGGTAAACTTGAAAATTAAGACTTTAATCAAAATGTAAAACTCGAAAAATCATCTTAAATGTATAAATTTGTCGATGTCACGGATTTCGCTCATTTTCACATACATTATAGGTACATATGTTCTCAAAAACAAGACTACATATTGGAGTTTGAGATCAAGCTGTGCCAGACTCATTCAGGTTCGCCAAACTTAAATATTTCAGTGTTGAGCCCTTCAAGGTCCCGTGGAGTCCGAATTTGGAGTACAGAAGTACCCCAAAGCTCCCTCCTCCTTAAGTGGAAAAGATAGTTAACGCAATCCAGGGGTTTTCTGTCCCCTTAAAATGTATAACAGCCAAATTAAATTAAATTAAATATAAATTTAATTTAATTTGATTTAAATATTAATCTGTATTATTTCTTTGCTTCTTCTTCTGTAGGTGCGTCTTCTACAACCCATTTCACTCACTCGCAAATTTGCCGGATGTGTTTACCTTCCTGAAAAGTTGTCCCTGGCTTGATGTTGCGAATGCGCTTCAGCTTTGTGTCATCACAATGGGGTAATTACAAATTTCTTACAAATTTAATTGCAATCTGATAAATAAGATTTCCCTGTGTAGCACTCCACCGCGCCATGCCGGCACAAGTCTCTCCTGATTTCAGGTTTTTATGGGTACAGCGTGCCGAGGAAGCAGATGATTGCTAAGCTGAGAGATAAATAAAATGTTGATAACCAACTTATTTTAATGATCATTAGCTTCATTACTAAAATGCTCAATTGTTTTTGTACTTTCCTATATTTGAGCAAACCCATTCGCGTACTGTAAGTTTTCCAAAACGTTTACATATGCTGTAACAGTTTGTAGTCCTTTACGTAGGATGTTTACATTTTTAAGTGGAATTAATTAGCAGATTATTAATTATTTTTCCAAGTTTTCCAAAGCGTTTACATATACTGTAACGGTTTTTTTGTCCTTTACTTAGGATGTTTACATTTTTATGTGGAATTAATTAGCAGATTATTATTAGTTATATTCCATTAATTAGTTAAATGACAATCTATTCATAGATTTTCCTAAATCTTCATATACGTACCTTAGTACTTTTATGCAGGATACATATTTGAGCAACCCAACTGTTTAAATTTATTAAAATTTAAAATTATTATGATTATAAAACTTTTAGCAATTATACTATAAATTAATTATTGCTAGTTGTGGCCCAGAAAAGATGCTAGAGGTGCGTAATTGCTTTATGGATTCATACCTTGCAACTAAGCCTAGTGTGGCCTGCCAAAACTGGTCTAATGCCCAAACTACTACTACCACTGCTGCTGCTGCTACTACTACTACTACTACTACTGTTGCTACTACTGCTCCTGAGACTAGTACTGATGCACCAGTTGAAACTACTATTGATACTGTAACAACTCCTGCAGTTACACAGCCACCGGAAATGAATTAGTTACTAATTAACTTGTCCTTCCATTGTTTTTAATAAAACAATTTACTTTGCGTTATACCCTGAGGGTTAAGATTCTAACGAATTCTGGTGACAACCATCCACTACTACATTGTACAGAGAAATTAACTTAATTAACATAATAATTTCGTTTCTATGCTGTTTTCAATTTCTTCGTGGTCATGCTACCTGTAGTGTGCGAAGACACCACTTTCGTCAACTCCAGACCAAAAACTGGCAGTTCTAAGGCTCAGCCTAGCGTGGCAGTAGTCTTCATTGTAGTACGGCTTCAAGCATAAGACCCGGTCTTCTACAAACACATTCAAAGCCGAAATTCCATATGTGCAGAATTGTGACTTCTACACTCCATGAAGTTCCACAGATGAGACTTATGTGCGCCTCGTTTAAGCATTCACGTATGAGTCCGACGCTGCATAGAGAGCTAAACCATTGATTTCGGCGCTGAAAAAAGCATTTAATAGGTCTCGGTGACTGCCAACTAGTCTAAACAATGAAATTCACCTTCTATGGGACTTGGAGTGCCTAAGGCCCATATATGGGACTTGACCTCAAACTACGGAGGTGAACTTGTTTGATGCCAGCGATTCATGAATTGAATTGAATTGAACTGAATTGAATTTAATACCAGCCAAACAAACAGAAAACAGTTAAATTAACACAGACATTTACCATAACAAGAAACTGTAATATCTAATTTAATAGCAAACAAATTCAATTAGCTGGCGGAGTTCGGGGTGGGCCGATTGTCGACAACTACTACCCGACCCTCATAACTATTTATAAAGGATATGCAAGCCATACATCTTTTAAAACTGGAGATGGACATCGCATGCACAACATCATCTGGCAAACAATTCTAATGCTTAACAATTCTTTCTGAGAAAAAGTACTTCCGCAAGTCCAAACGGCTTTCGTTAACTGATAATTTGAGCGTATTACCCCTAGTTAAGTTTGCTTCATTTAAACTAAAAAAGTTTTCGAACCTCAAGTCTAGTAGATCATTTATAACCTTATACACCATTACGAGGTCTCTACGAAGTCTTATTTCCTTTAGAGTTTCTAACTTTGCTCGCTTTAAACCTACAGCAAACGTTAAACGTTAAACTTTTTTATGAGCAGGAATAACTTTTGCTACTTTCCATTCATCAGGAATAGTGCCGGTTTCAAAACTATGTCGACATAACCGAGAAATGGGAAATGCTGAGATATCAGCAAATTTCACAAGAAACCACTGCGGAATGCCATCTGGGCCAAAACTGAACTTTTTAACTTTTTTTTACTTTCTAATTTTTTTCAATGCTATTTCAATGAAATTTTAATTTCAATTTCAATGAAATCAAACATAGTCAAAAACTATAGTGTGGTTCGATCAGACGATTTCCGGCGCCATGCGGTGCTTGCTCCAACAGATACCACGAGACATGCATCCTATCGAAGAGCCAAAAATTGGCAGCTATCTAGCTGATTATATAGGTGATCGACAGCGCTAGCAAACGAAAAATACCTGCATGCAATAAAGCTTTTATTGAACACATCAATATTCCGTAGAAACATTATCAGCTGCTTTGCGAAAATCCTACCAAAAAAGGTTTGTACCCACCCCATCAGTATGGAAAAACCTTATCGGAAAATGAACCTAATTTTTGCTAATGAGCAAACTCGTTTTGCAAGGAAACACGGCGGTTACAAATTCACCTGGAGGAGCTAGATTTGGCTAGACACTGTGCCTTGCAAAAGTCAAGGTCGAGCACTATTTTCAATTCTTTTCTGCTTTCTCTATTCAGTTCTATTAAAATATCAATGAAGCTCTCTCTCTCTCTTGTGACCTCAGCGAAGAATCGTCCCAGCAAACGAGAGCAGATGTTTTCCAGAACAGACTCTGTATTCGTGAATTATTAATTAATAATTAAACAATATTAATTATTATTTATTAATTAATTATTAATTAAGTTAATACTGTATCAATGTAACAAGTTTTTGTCTTGTCAGATGGAACCGACGTTACAATACGTTCTTCCAACGTCTTTTACGTCAATAGCTCAGCTCCAGTGGGTGCACGCTGAATTTCAGCGCAAACAGATCCCGTTGCTGTTACAGTATTGATTCGAAAATTGGCACAGAATAATCTAGGTAGCATTATTTCAAAGGAGATCAAAACAGAACAATACACAGTATTCAAATGCAGATTTTTTGTTGAAACTTTGAGCACTCGACACAAAACTTAGATAAAATCTCTCCCGCGATACTAGACCCGTTCACTACGTTTAATCGTATAGAACAAACCACCTGAATTCCTGATTATACATTAGAGATACTTCCAATATATTTGATCCGATGAAGCGTCCTGGAGCGTACAGAGAGCAAATAGCAGCTCTGGGATACAGTGATTTGATAATCAAACAGAAATACTTGGCAGCTTACTTCCAAGTCACAATGCCAAATCCTCTTGGCTCTATCCAGCCCACGCCGCAACGGCCGACCAAATAACAACCCAAGAGGCAAAGAAGAAAAGCTCGACTGCACACTTGGGGTGCCAACCCAGAGATTGACTTTACTGAGCAGACTATACTTTCTACTTCAAAGTATAACAACGCCAGATGAAATCACTGGAAAAACGTATCTCTTTTTTAAATACTTTTTATCTTCATACTTGCTTGGTTCACTACACTTCTCCCTTACTATTGTGGGCGGAAAAAGTTTCCAGACACAGGATCAAAAGCTAGGGGACGATGCCGGTTTCTTTGTGGTCTTGCCGCGGCGGAGTAGCCGGAAGCGGTGGAAGGCGTGGTTGCGTGGGTAGATGGAACATCCAAACCCCACCACTCGTCATCAGCAGCGGTTCCAGCCGGGAAGCGACATTTTGTACCCAACTGATTGAGGTGACGTCTCCGCACTTCATCTTTAACCTTGAGCAAATAAAGTCTGTTGCCCAAAAATCCCTGGATTTCTCCACGAACCCATTTTAGTGGACCTGTGAAGGCTCTGGTCTAGACCGCATCTCCCACGTTAAACTTCGGGTCGATGACTTTATAGAGTGGCTTTGCCTCTTCAAAGATCTGCTTATGTAATGACAGTGCGGTTGAACATCATTTCAGTGGGAGACTTTGCAGAATGGGAATCTGGGGTAATTCGGTAGGAAACCAAAAAGCTTTGTAAATTCTTTGGAGTAAATTTCATTTTCTTAGCAGCTTTTTTGAAAGTTTGTACAAATCATTCAGTTTTTCCGTTCGAGCTAGGGTGATACACAGGAGGAAAACGCTGATTGATGTTGTTACTTGCACAAAAATTAGCAAACTGCTTGGAAACAAATGCTGAGCCATTGTCAGACACTCTGGTTTTTGGCAGACCAGAGTGGCTGAACACTTCTCCCAAACATTTGATCACTTCCAAGCTGCTTGGCCATTTCATTGCAAATACTTCAGGCCAATTTGAGCATGCGTCAATCATGATCAACCAGTAGTAACCATTAATTGGGCCAGCAACATCTAAATGCAGTCTTTCCCTAATTCTTGAAGAAGACCAAGTTGACTCTTTGTTTACATTTGGGCGGGCATTCTGATTGGTCTGGGAAGGAAGGCAAGTGGCAACTAACCCATCAATGGCTCTGTTAAGGTTTGGCCACCAGAAATTGGTTTTGGCAAAAAGTTTCATTTTGAGGCTACCAGAGTGTCCTTTATGTAGTTCTTTTAGTAGGAGGTTTTGCATGGATGCTGGAATAAGTAGTCGATTTCTCCAGAAAATTAGGTCGTTGTATGCAGTTAAATTATTCTTGTAGCGAAAGAAAGCCTTTACAGAATCAGGAATATTCGACGGCTTTAGTGGCCATCCTTTTCGAACAAATTTTTCTAGCTTTGCCAATGTAACATCCTGGTTAATAACTTCAACACGTTTTTGCTTTAGCGGTACAGCATCTAAACTTTGTTGTTGAATTTGGTGGACCTCTTTTTCTTCCGAGTTTTCTAGGAAAGATATAGACTTGCCATCTTTAACAGGCAGTCGTGACAGACAATCGGCATTAGCGTTTTTGATGAGGGTCGGAAAACAACGTCTTAGTCAAACCCAGGCAAAAATATAGCCCAACGCTGTAACCGATTGAGTGCATAAAGAGGAATACCTTTACCGGGATGAAAAATCTTTATCAATGCCTAATGATCGGTGATAACCGTGAAATGTCTTCCATTTACATAGGGAAAAAACTTTTTAAGCCCAAAAATGATGGCGTAAGCCCCTTTCTCAATTTGAGAAAAATTCCTTTCGTGTTGCGACAGCACTTTGGAAACTGCCGTAATGAGCATTTCATTACCGTCTTCTCGAAGGTGCGACAACTCGCGCTGATTCCAAAATCGGAAGCATCGCAGGCTAGCAGTAGTTTTTTTCGGGTCATACGGTACTCTGATTGGCATTGAGTTCAGCCGATCTTTCAAGTTTTGGAAACTTTGGTCGCACTCTTTGGACCATTCCCACTTTACGGCATCTTTTAGGGGGTTGTATAGTGGGGAAGCGAGAGTTGCTAGGTCTTTGATCATGGATCTATAAAACTTAACTTTACCTAGAAATGACTTCAACTGTTGCAGCATATCCGTTATGGCTTTAATCTTCTTGTCTATTGGCTGAATACCTGAGGCATCCATAGATAATCCTAGGTATTCGGCGCTATCTTGTAGAAGTCTACATTTACCTTTATTCAGCCTGACTCCACGCTGGCGCAGTCTTTGAAGCACCGCTGAATGGTTCCTGTAATGATCTTGTACAGTTTCACCAGTGACGATGACATCATCGAAAAACCAGCCAATTCCATGGAGGTCAGCCAAAATGGTATCCATGCATTTATTGAAAACAGCAGGAGCGGACGACACACCAAATGGAAGGCGTTTGTATTTATACAATCCCTTGTGTGTATTGATAACACACAAGTTTTGACTGTCGGGATGCAACTCCATCTGATCATATGCACGGGCCATATCGAGTTTAGAAAATGTTTGACCCTTTAGCAGTTTATTGTATACACTATCTGATCTTGGTATTGGGTATTGATCAATTTTGAGCCACGGATAAATTGTGATTAATTGTAACTTTGAAGTACGCACAGACGCTAACTGAACCGTCCGGCTTTTTAACTGGAACGATAGGTGCGGCATACTCAGTGAAATAGATTTTTCCAAAATTCCGTCTTTTTCAGCTTTGGTTAAGGAAGCTTCTACTCTGTCTTTCATTGAATACGGCAGTTGCCTTGCTTTATGAAACTGCGTTCGAAACCATCCTTGAAATGTAGTTTAACTTTGTGGTTTTTGATTTTTCCTAATTCTGAATCAAAAACATCTGAATTGTGCTTTAATATTTGTTCAATATTTGAATTCTTCTTAGCTTTCTGGATTTCACAAACAGCAAATTCTTTCCAGAAATCAGAACAGAGGTTTAACCAATTTCTATCAATCTGGACCATTAACTTTGCAAACGAGTAATGGAAGACCTTTGTAATGCTTTCCATTTAGGGAAACCAAACGTTCGCTTCGAACTGAACTTCAGCTGTACGCCCCGCCAGAGGGCACTCCAACTTTCTGAGCGGTCTGCTAGCTGAATCTCTACCGTATACCCCTGCTTTCGTCGGCACTCTTTGTTTTCTCCGAAGAACCGACCCTGTTTGACGCCGACAGTATAGGGCAACATTTAGAGTCAAACTTTGATTACTTTAGGGCGTTTCTCGAGGCTCGTTTCAGACGAATTTCTTTCTAATTTCCTCCCCAAAAAGCACTCCAGCGCAAACTCACGATAACGTCACTCACTACAAAGACCAAGAAGACAAATTCGTCACGCAAAGAAGAAAACAGTTCTGACTACGGAATTCTAACAGACCCCAAAAACACTCAGGCGCCACAAATTTTCGTTAGCTATGTTCGTGAACGCCTCAGCTTAAGAATCACTCAAAACAATTTAACAAGTCACAAATCCAATAAACGATCCAAGAATCCATGCATAGGGATACAACATAAGACATACCTAATCCCAACGTCAACTCTCTCACACTTCAAAATCTTCAAAATAATCGACCGGTCAGCACTATATTAAGTCTGTTGCTCCTCCATTTAAAATGGGTAATTCGTCTGTCTTATGTGCATAATGTTAGTTTCAGAGCCTGAATTCTGAAACTTGTATTTATCTCATCTCATCAGCCAACAGCGGAATATTGTCCCATTTTAGGGACATACTTCTTAATATCCTGTTAGGTCTACGACGTTTATATCCAACTTTAGCCACAATGAGAAATCTTTGTACTGATTTCTGCAAAGGATGGCAAATCCAACCTTTACAAATTGCCATGATTTATCTAAATTAATGCATTAGATGAGCAGATATTATAAGAAATCCCAAAACTTTGAGACAGCCATCCGGATGAATGGTAATTATAAGTTTTTAATTTCCTCGTGCTACGTGATAAACTAGTTTATTGTTGTCAAGCGAAGCATTTGACAGAGTTTTTGCCCCTTCTATTGCTCAAAATACCGGCAAACCTGTCCCCCAAATTTTATCGTCTGGAATTTCCGTGTCCGAAAATTGTAAACAGTTTCCGATGCGAACTGGAGAAAATTGGCTTGCAGGAGACAGCACCGCTTTACAAAGAGGATATTAAAAACAATTCAAAGTTTTTTAGAAGAAATTACGTAGATGATTTGCACAAATATCTTCATTATAAAAGAGCCTAGAATTGTGCGAAAACATCCTATTTTGATATTATTGAAGCTATCGCCTCATAGCTTTGTGCTACTATTTTCTATGTCCATGCTTTGTATTATTCTGCTGCTTGAGTTCAAGATAGGGGTCAATTTGCAAGTGCTGGAACAAAGGCAGCCCTGATGCGTTGCTGGCTCGCTTTCCATAGAAGTGGTTATTTGAGGTGGCACTCCCTGCACTTGTGCGTTGAAAGTTGTACACGTTGGATTCGAATTCCGGTTGACATCTCTTTCCACTCAAGCAGCTGTGGCTCAGTTGGTTAGAGTGTTAGAGTTAGAGCAGGATACCGCGGGTTCGATTTCCGCCAGGTGCCCGATTTATTTCGAGTGCTTGGTGGTGTGCAACTTTCTTTCATTCTTCAACTTGGTTTGCAAGGTTCTCACGGATACGTGCTTGTGCCCAATCGCCTTCTGCAGTTAGAAACACAAGCATATCAGAAGCCTAAGTTTAAACCAGAGACAAGCAGAGACTAGCTTTGCATTCTACAGAGTTTTGGCGTATTTTGTTAAATCTAGAGTTTTTCTGAAAGGCTGTAATCATAGAGGAACAGGAAGTCAAATTTCACTTACCCTTGTGGAAGCAAATTTGGATACCCCTTGTGGGATACCTTTTGAACGCGACGCAACCCACGTCAAGTAGACGTGAAAGTGCGAACCTCGATATTGACATGACGTTTCGTGGAACATCATTTGAAAATTCTTAGATACCCTCAGTACAGCACCACCACACATCTTCTCAGCGTTTTTCGTTTCAGATTTGATAATTGCTATTTTTGCTAAAATCAATATATCAACAGTTGCCTTAATATGAAGCATGGTGTTGGTGTAGTTGTACTTCTGCTTATCTACGTAAGTTTTGTGTTCAGTGTTCAGTACTTACTTTGGTTTAACTTTAACTTACGGGTTGTTGCCAAAGCCGGGAGAGTTGGTAACTGGTTGTCCCGTTCAGCTATAAATGGAACAGGAGCTAAACTCACCCGGCTGGTTGTAAGAGAAGCAGGCATTGGAAAGATTGATATGGGAGTTCAGCTGATGGCCCTGTGGTGTAGCGGTAGCGTCCGGATCAGAAGGGCCGTGGTTCGAAAACCGGCTGGGCCAATTCTTTACTTTCAATGGTGAGTGAAAAGCTGAACCTCCCTCTTCCCTTCTCTCTTCTAGGTCCTGGTTTCGTGGGCACGAGGGTGCCTGACCCCTCTCGTATAGGCTATCCTCGGCCTGTTCAGGGTCCACTAGCCCTGGTAGAAGCGCTACATATTTCCTCATTGCAAATTTAATTTGCTAGTAACACAACCAAACACGAAAAAGCCACAACTTGACGAACAATCGAAAGTATCAAACTCCATGTAAAAATTTACACTGAGATGATCGCTAGGTAACCATACAGTGTCTACTAAACAATAATGACAAGTTATGCGCATTTGCTTAGGAACAATTTCCGTTGCGTACTCTCGGTTGTATTAACCTTCTTCCTTTTTGATAAATCCTACCTGCTCGAAAGAGCAAACGAGCGAAATGAGAAAACGTAATTAATCATTTTAGCAAGTTAATTTGGACCACTGAATAGTTTCTTGTGCAGGCTATCCAATGCAATTTGTCAGAAAATGTTTTCCCACTTGAACTTCTGTAGCAAAAAGATAGGCTCAGGTTTAAAATTCCCTACTGGTACAGACGGTCAGCTTCATTTCATTTTTTCTTCCTGTTCTAGGGAGTGGTCAAATGTCCTGCTCCGCGTTCGAGTCCTGAAGAAAATAGGCAGAAGACGACTAGTTTGTTCAACTGTCAATATGGTCAAACGATGAAGTTAATACGAAGGTAAGTATATCCCTCTTAACCTGGTTGGATTGGAAACACGCTCAACTCTGTTGGCTGACTGAACTTGCCAAAAAAATCTGGCAAAATCAGATTATCATTTTGTTTCTTTACGACTTCCAAATGCATCAAGTAAATCAGCCACAGTCAAAATCGATAAAAGAACTCACCAACAAGGCGCTGGAGCTTAAAGAAGGCAGCTATTTTTCGTTGTTTCTTTATGATTAATGCCTTGTATCCTTTGTGGATCCGCCTGCTGGCCCGCGTTTACCTCATTTTCTTGATGCATTTGGATGTTGATAAGAAAACATGGTGCACACATGCTTGGTAAGAAAGGAATGGGTGGTTATCGCACCCTTGGCCAGTAAGCGCGGCATTGCTCGTCCCCATTGCTCTGCTCATCTCATTAACTGCTCCTAAGCCAGGAGTACCACCTCAAGACGCGAAATACTAATCATCCAGCTAGGAGAGTCGAACGACTTAATGCGAATGCTGTTCTTTTGGGGTCTTTTCGCGAATGAGTAGAGTAGAGTAGAGAGTGGTAGAGTTACAAATAGGTCTGTTAACTCTTTCGCTAAAGGATCCAGTTAAATTTAACTCTCTCAACCCATTCAAGAATAGGCCTATGGCAACCATGAGAGTTTGCTAATTCAAATATACTTTATACTTTAACCCTTTTATACCCGCGGCGGCCATTTGGCACAAGTGGTGATTTTTGGTATCTTATTTTTCGGGGCAGAGTCCAGTTGCATTTGACAGTCTGGGCATTTACTCCTTTTTTTCTTCAACGCGTCCACCTTATTTTGGGAGAATATTTCGACACCTGCTTGAAAAATCTAGATCCTATAGCATTCCGCCGGCTATGAAAATTGTTATAATTTCAAGCCCTGTGCGAGCGCTGCTTTCAAGTAAATCCAGAGCCTGCTGTTGTTCGTCGGCGGAAAAGTCGTTCTACCAGGTGATGCAGGAGGTGATGTGCATTAAAATAACTTATAGTTTACTCCATCTTAGCACCAACACTTGCACCTAGACATCAATTAGTTGCTTTTCTGCGATGAAAGTTTATCAAAAATTCTTAGTTTTCCCGACTTTGACGGCTTCTAACTTTTGTTGGTACATGGGCGACCCTTCAATGCTTGTATACGAAATGTAGAGCAATTTAAGTTCTCTATCGTTTGGTGGTAGTCCTATCTCTCTAGTTGCTCTTAGTAGAGATGTGCATTTCGGCCCGTCGGCCCGGCCCGGCCCGGCCCGGCCGACATCCATTTGTTAGCGGGCCGGGCCGGGCCGGGCCGAGAAAATTTTTTAACTGCGGGCCGGCGCGGGCCGAAACGGGCCGGATCGACTATAGAAAATGTTCTAAAATCGCTAAACTTAGCTAAATATCTACTCATTCTGGCTATTTTACAGCAAAATTTAACATTTTGTAGCACATTTTAGCGTTTCCATATTGCATTGGAACCTTTGAAATAATATTGTTAGTAAAATTTTGGAATTTTTCTTTTTGCGGGCCGGGCCGGGCCGAATCTTGGAGCGGGCCGGGCCGGGCCGGGCCGAAAAATTTTGCCAGCGGGCCGGGCCGGGCCGGGCCGAGCAGGATTTTGGAGCGGGCCGGGCCGGGCCGGGCCGAAAAAATCCGGCCCGCGCACATCTCTAGCTCTTAGTAAAAAATGGCAGCCAAAAATATAAAATTGGTGATTTTGAGCCGACTTCCCCGAGAAGTCTTGGGCAGAAGAGGGTTAAATTCAATTCTAATTCAAATTATACTTTATACTTTAAATGAAATTCAATTCTAGGTAATTCAAATTATACTTTATACTTGAATAGGAATTCTAGGAACTTCACTTCTAGGTAATTCTAATTATACTTTATACTTGAATGAAATTCAATTCTAATTATACTTTATACACCTTTGTCAGAAGATCGTCCTCTGTCAAATCATCTAAATGTATAAATGTAAACTAGTATTGGTAGCTCGGTCCCAAGGTTACACAAATTGATGACCTTAATTTGCTTATTTATCTACTATTATTTAATTATTATTCTCTCAAACCGCAAGTGACTGCTTGACTCATCATAATATCGGGTCACGTGTCACCTGTTCCTGCACGGATTTGTAGTTTATAATCTGTAATTTTGTAAATTATATCTTGTTTTGGAGATTGTTTTTTGCTTTTCAGCTGTTTCATGGCTGCCAAAGCAGCGGCAGTGGCTGCCGGGCCCAAAAAGGAGGCAACCAAATGCTTTCAGGACATCAACCGGCAATTGACCCGCCTCTATCAGACAAGTCGCAATTGTGCTGTTAGAAAGTCACAGCTGTAAGTGATTTTGAATTTCTTGTACTTATTATTGGGGTATTTCTTGTACTTATTATTGGGGTAGACAAATTAATTCTGCTGAAACCTCAATCAGTGATTCTGCAGAGTGGAAGTGGAATTCTGTTTCTTCCCGTAATACGTTAGATACCTCTACCCGAATAGAATTTTGGACACAGGTGTGCCTGTGCGTTATACGAAAAAACACCAACACATTTTCAATTGCTGTCTAAGAGTATCACCTGATTACTTAACTAATTTCATACTGTTATTCTTTAAACACCTTTATGGATTATCCGCATAGCAACGCTAATATTTGCAGGTGTGTTTTCTACAACCCAGTTTATCCAATCTTGCAGCTGCAGGATGTGAAAAGCTTTCTGAGCAGTTGTCCCTGGATCCCTGACATTAGCAATGCGGCTGATAACTGTGCCATATCAAAGAGGTAATGTTAGTGAGCTATGGGCTCTTCTCTCCTGCCTGCGTGGTGTAGTGGTTGAACGCCTGACTGCAGTCCCGAAGGTCTGTGGTTCGATTCCCAGAGACGGAGCCAAATCTTTGTACCAATTTTCATGTTTTTGAAGTGCTGAATATTGTCGACGGATACATAAACGATAAACTTTAGGCTCGCTGCAGGAAGTAAATTCGGTTAGTCAAGGTCATGAAAGATTTGGAATTTCTGGATTAGAGCGAACTGCGCTAACTCGAGCATTGTTTATTCTCTTTGTGATTATCGGTCCATCTTATTTGTTGCACAATTAGCCCCTAGTGCTTCTGAAAATCCTACAACAGAGAAAACCCCATCTCACGTTTTTGAAGCACCAGTAATATAATCTTTTTTATGCCGAACTATATTATCGGCTAACCTCATCAAATGGAAAACCACTCGGTAACACTTGCTAAGCTAATCACTTGCTACAAATTTAAAGTACAGGTCTGAAGCTACATGTCTGAAGATCGCTACAAACCACAGTTCTGAAATTAGAATTACTAGACTGAAACGGTAAATTGAGACTGCAAGAAACAATCAATGTCAATAATTGTCTTATATTATAGAAGAACTGGAAGCCACTAGACGTCTTCTCTCCATTACATTGTGTAACGGTGTTTCAACCACAATACGCGAATGTTCCCCCGTCGGTAGAGAGTAGCCAACATCCAATCAGATTGCAGAAATCTGCAGGGACCTGTTTTGAGCACCCCCCCCCCCAACCAAACGAGTAGGTGATATAGTTGCCAACCCCCCCCCCCCCAAATGGAGGAGCATTCGCGTATTGTAGTCGGAGCACCGTTACTCAATGCACTGAACGAGAACCCTCTAGTGGCTTACTCTGCGTCCAATGCACAATGCAATCTAATCTCTAGTTGCTCACTCTTGATACAATGGCGCCAAGATATCCAGCACAACTCTATGATTCTTCTATTTCAGCTGCCTTGCCGACCAGGACCAGGGACTGCAAATTCACAACTGTTTCATGGAATCTGCCGGTGCAATTGCACCCAGCGTGGCGTGCCAACGTTTGCCAAAACCCGATTCTGCCACAACGCCCCCTGGTGATCCTGCTACTACTACTGCCGCTCCAACTGATGAATCTCCCACAACTCTCCATACTACCCCTCCAGCGGATACAACTCCTAGTATCGCAGAGCCACCATCATTGGTCTAACTAGTACTTTGGATTTGAGTCACAAGCCATGACAGCACAAGACTAAAAAATATGTAAAATGTTTGTATGTTTGGTATTGTCTGCTTGTATAGATTAAACAAATCGTCGTCATTGTTTCTGGTCGATCAGCATGGGCAATCTTATACTCGGTGAACTCCAAGGAGGCCACTGCTACCCAAGAAGCGAAGAACGGGCTCAGGGTCGGTGCAAACGCATGATGTGTATGTAGACGGACCCAGTTCGACGTAACAAGCAACCAGCAGCATTAGTGCCGGGCAATGCAGTAACAAGTGGTCAGCCGCAACAGCGGGTACAGTTGGGAGATGGGAATCTGATTGGGTATGATGTCAGCAGTCACGCCTTAATACTGTGAACCTGGCAGAGAAGGACTCTATTATGCCTCCCTAGGAAAGTTTCATTCAGGAGAGCTGACTGGCCCCGGTCTCCCATAGACAGCAAGAGCCCAGGGGTTGGTTGTCGTGCCAGGATGAAGTAAAATGTCTGCCAATTTCTGTCTTGGACACGGAAACGTCGACAGGAACATCAACCTGTGGTAGGGTAGCTGTAGTACTAGCCAATGCATCCGCTTCTTCGTTGCCTGGCAGACCTGCCTGTACACTGCGAGATTGAAGTTCCTCAGCCTGTAAAGCAGATTCCAGAGCTAGCCAATGGGTGGCTGAAAAAGAGCCGTAATCCAGCCAGAAGTAGCCGGACAACGGATTGTGAGTCAGTGCAGATTCTGACTGCAGTTCTCAGGCAGTAGGCGGATGTTGTCGGTAAGTTAGTAGAGTGCCAGCAGTGCATCGCGGAACGATTGATCAGAGTTGCCGATTCTGATCGGCTTCCTTCCGTCTGTGAATGCTATCAGAGTTTCCCTTCCACCGCTTGAGATTCCGCACTTGGCTTCGACATCAGTCCATGATATCCTTCGGAGAAAAGCTTAAGGGTTGTCGGGTAACCTGCTATCTGGCTTCTGGTGGCTCTGACCAGCGGCATTTGGTCTTCAACTACGGTATACAGCCGCCGGGGTGAAACGGTCATTCGGATGTATCAAATCGGCAGATTTCAAATAATTCCTTCGGATGTTTTACATAAGCGGCCGCAAAGAAAGTATGGACTTGAGAGATTTGGAGCATTCTGGAGGGCAGGAACACATGAGCTTCCTTTGATTGTTATCTGGTCACCTAATTGATGGCTCGCAGGATCCAGCGGCCGTTTGGCAGCATCTTAGAGATATCGGTAGCAGTTTGGCTTGTAACTGAAGGATGTAGATGGCGGACGCCCTGAGGCATACTGTTATAGATCTGGCTGAGACATCCTGAGACAATTCTTCCCAAGGTTCTAATATGAGCTCTGGCGACACACGGTATCCAAGCTTCGCCGTAGTACTTAATAGCCGACCCTATAATAGATAGATACAGCAGGCGAAAGTATTCTTTGCAGCAGCCCCAGTTGATGCTACTTAAGTTTAAGCTTCCCACTTCTTCGTCCATTGCATAATTGTGTCTCAGCTTAACTGCACTCTGGTCTGGGCCCTTGGTAATGTAATCAGTTCTTAGCCCAACCCGGAACCATACCTGACAGGTAGTGCTTTCTAATCCCTCTGGCTAGCTAGTAGTCTATATTTGACCCACAACAGGCAAGGCAACAGCAGAATATTTAAGTATTAATATGTTTATATTTTGTACTTGTCTGCTTGTAACAAACAAAATTCCAGATAAAACGTCGTTTTCTCGAGGAAATTCTAATTTGTTGCAATGTTGATGTGCATTCCAAACTTTCGACTGAAAAACATAAACGTAGTACATTAGATGTAAGAAAACTAAATGACGAGAATAAATAATTAGTAAACTAAACAAAGTAAAAGAATTTGGTGAGACGACAGTTGAGTTGTAATGTAAATAAATAATGCATTACTGCGCTCCCTCAGTGGCAGAAGAATATGGAAGACCTCTGGGAATGGCCCAGAAAATATTTGTTCCGATGGAGTCAGGGTGGTAGAGTTCTCAAAAAGTTGAAGGAGGTATCGGTTTATGCATAAAAATCCTTTGTGAGATTATGACTCCTTTTCACATTACGGTGGTGGTGTCGCTTTGTGAAAAATTGACCCTACAGGTACTGTATAATTCTCTATGAAGGTGGATGAAACTTTCAAAATATATTATTGTGGTGCTTTTTAACATTCCCGGTCCAGTCCGGCACGTTACGATGAAAAGATAAAAACTTTTTGGAATAGATAAAAACATTATTCTCTCAGTCGTGTTAACAGTTCACCGGATACACCAGATTGGTTTCTATGGCTGGAAACAGTTCACCGAAACTAACATTTTTGCTTTTGCCATCTTTGAGCTGTCTTTAATGGCTTCACTAGTTGTGACGGCGTGGTTTAGGCTGTTCCCATTTACGTGGATCGTGGTATATGTGGTGTAACCACCATTCGCGTGTGGGGTTCGAGACTTCTGCATTGGTCCGTACTTTACGTGCGCCTAGCCTCTATGTGGTTCCCCCGGTTTGTCTTGCGTGGCTCAACCGGTAGCGTGCTAGTCTAGATCTTCCAAGGTTGTGGGTTATATCCCCACCTCTTATTCGAATATTTTTTGCTGGATAAAGGGTGCGGTACGTCTTTCTTTCTTTCTTTTGTTTATTACTCTGTGCATTCTGTTTATGTTCAGTTGTTCCTATTTTGTTGTCTCCTATTCCCTACTATTTCCCTACCACTATTTTGAAACGCCGTCAAACTTTCAGACTTTCTAAATTCCATTTTCAAATTTCAAGGCAATCTTCGCCTCAGCTTGTCTCAATTTATGTGATAAATTGGTTGTTCCTTTAGTTACAAAGGAAGTATCGTATCTCGTTATCTGAGGTAATTGACTACCATGCTATTCTGCAGCCAACAAGATTAAGCCTTAGGCAGTACGCTCGAGGGAGGCTTGTTTGTTGATCTTACTGATTTGAAATTAGTTTTTTCTATTGTTACTAATTTTTCTTAGCCTCTAAGTATTAGCAATATTAGCTGAACTGTACTATGGTACGTTTGAAAGTAACACTCATGGCATGTTTGGACTGGGGACTCTAACTTTTTCGATTATTTTTCTGAAAGTCATTAAGTAGACCCTGTTTATGCGGAGAAGTAATACAACGAAACCACCCTCTGTATGACTTCTTTCTTCGGTTGAGCAAATTCTTGTTTATAAGCTAATAACCATAGCACTATGGCCTTTTTATATAAAGTTAAACCAGGGTTCACTTTCACAAAACCTTTTATTTCGAAGACTCGACGACTGAGAGTCTGGTAGAGAAGTCAAGCAAATAATCATTTTCGTAAAACTTTTCCAGTCAAGTTAATTCTTGCACTTGACTTGCGAGCCGAATAGACAATGAAGTGCGAGTAAACGTTGTTAAAGTTCATATTTGAACTTTGAACTTTATTTGCAAAATGAAGTGAGATCTTTCCTTGGTATTTTGCTTATTCGTACTTGATTATTTATAAATTCCATAAAATTAATTTCCCTATGTGCGTTGTTGTGCCATAGCTGATCGTCAACGATTCATAATGCCAGAGAGTTTCTTTTCATCGCCAGCAGCCAGCATGTCACTGATGGCTTCGGTAAGGTACACTTGCTTGTTCGAATAAACTGGAGAATTCATAATAATAAAACTAATAATATACTTGCAAAAGTATGCACTTAAGTAATTTACAATCGAGATGCCTTCAGTGAGCACCACAGGGATGGAAACTGGGTCACTTTTTGTGACCCATGACCCACTCGACCCAAACGCAAACTTGACCCAGACCCAAGATGACCCATAAAATTTTAAAATTTGGTGACCCAGACCCAAATGACCCAAATGTTTCGTGACCCAGACCCAACTGACCCAAAAATTTTCGTGACCCAGACCCAAATGACCCAATAGGATAACGTGACCCAGACTAACTTGATTGTCCTTTTGCGCAGTGTTTTTAAAACAAGAATTTTTTAATGTTTTTAGTGTCTTTTTGTTTATTAAATTATGATTTAGTAAAATTTTTAATTCTTGGAAAAAGGCAAGCGCAAATTTTTAATTTTTGCAAAAATGAAAGAATAAGTACATTCCACTCATGTTGTGGAACTAGGTTAACAGTTTGTTTTTCTTACAAAAGCTGTTAAACATGGGGACCGGCGGTTTGAAGGAAACTAAGGGTAGGATCGATGTTCGTCTTGGAAGCCCGGTAGGCCGTCCTATGGAATCAATTAATGTATGACAGTATAGACTATAGCGAGCGACACTCCACACACTGTAAATATGAGACTCCTATGATGGTAAAGTTTGTAGCATGTCCTCAAAGTTGCCCCCCCCCCAAGATTACTGGTAAAACCTTAGGGTCTTAACGAAATATTTAATTTTTTTCTTGATAACATATAAAAATACCTGACCCTAAAACTTTGCATATAGCTTTCTAATTGGACACATTTATTATCAGACAAGACACAACATCTTTTGCTGCTCTTAAATGCAAGGTAGCCGATTTCTACATACCTACACAATTCCACAATGTGCAGGTAAAAAACGCTATAATTCCAGCGAAAATTTTTTGAAAGAATTTGTAGATTTTTATGCAAAGACCATTGAACTAACCTTATACCTAATTTTTTAAATTAGCTCGAATTAACAACTTTTCATTACTTTTTCAATAATGATAGAATTGAAAGAAAAATTGCTACTGCAACATTGTGCTGGCCGTTTTGCTTATAAGACCTGAACGGTTCAGGCTGTAAAATTTCATGATCGATAGAAATGTGTCCACCATTGTACGCGGCTTTTACTACATATGTGAACCCACTCAAATAGAATGGAAGGGAAAGTCACACCTAACTCTAGTAATTTCTGCGCAGTGAGTACTAAATTTAATAAAATTGTTAGTGAACGCGCCGAAGGTGCGAAAATTTTTTAGAAACGGTGGGTCTTCCTTTAAAATCAGCTAAATTTCCAACGCAAAAATTGAAAACGGAAACTACTTTTAAGATTTGGCAAGACCATGTGACCCAGACCCAAAATGACCCACTAGGATTTACTGACCCAGACCCAACGTGACCCACAGGGAGCTTGACCCAGACCCACACTGACCCAGAGGTTTCACAAAATTAGTGACCCAAGACTCAGTGACCCAAGCAAAAATGGCGACCCAAACGACCCATGACCCAATGACCCATGACCCAGTTTCCATCCCTGGAGCACCACTCTGTTTTAGCTTCACACTACAAAGTTTGCTTTCTCGACAACGACTTTTCGAGTGGTCGGAGCACTGGGTTTCGCTGTTACGAGTATTACACTACTTGTCTACATTCGTTCTGTTGCGATAAACCTTTTGCAATATCCTGTTAACGTTGAAACGCAGGTATAATCGTGAAATTAATTGTGAGCTTTACAATGTTTTAACTTGTTGAATTATGAATATTTAAATCCTATGCATGCGTTTTCTGCTTGAGGTACTGATATTGTGCAGCAATTTTTTCATTTTTTGGTCTGACCTATAAGCCATTTCGCAACCAGTAAGGATCATTAGTTGTGCGCAAGTAGCAAATTACTTTTCTGGCATCAGTTAAGCAGACTTACTTTGTTACTGACACGACACACCTGTTCAACATTAAACATTGGTTTCTCAAAAACTACAAAATCTGCTGAAATTTTGTTTGTGCAATGACATAGAGGACCTATGGGCCGAGGACGTTTTTCTGGAAATCTAGAAAATTGTCATCGAGAAAACCCACCATATGCAAAAATTGTGTTTTCTCATATTGTGTAATTCTTCATATTGGTTTTTCGCAATGGGCAATTGCAATCAATTGTTCCCAGCGCAAGAAAAACCGTCCTTTGTGGAAGTGCAAACTTTAATTACTCTAAGAATCATTCAAATTGGCCGCGTAGTTTTTTAAAAATTAAGGTTGAAAACAAAATAATCGCAACTTTTGCTGAAATGATATTTCTGCCACATCTCCAATTTTCACAGCGAGTACAGAGGATTTGCGGAAGGTTGGGATTTGTCTCAAAATATTTTCTCTAACTATCGCGAGTTTTTGTCTCGATGATATTCAACTTACGAGACTTTCTGATAATATTTGGAGACATTTCACAAATTTGTCTACGACATTTTGGCAGGCAAACTTGCAAAATAAATACATGTTTCGAGACATTTTTAAAATGTTTCTTGAAAGTTGTAAAATGTGTCGAGACAATTTTGATCTTCACTGTTACTATTTTCGTGACATTTGGTGACATCGTTCGAGTAGTTTTTTCACAACTTTCAGAAAACCTCCTGCACTCGCAGTGGAGTTAATTCTGACATACCTATTAAGCAATGTTAGTTTGCGGTGGTTACAAAATGTGCAACTGAATGATGCTTCATTTGATTGGATATAAACACTTATTTTTCAATATGTATCAGTGATTTTAAATAATGTGTCTGTCAACCTAACTAAACGTACACTATGTGCGGCAATTGCATAGAATCGCTTTATTTTAGAAATAAATCTCAGCAGACTCTTAGCAAAAGTTGGCAATAAATTCTGTACAAATGCTTATATTAAGTGCAGTTTGAATGCTTACCAATGTTAAATATATAAATCTGTGTAAATTTATTGAGGTCATAAAATAAAAGTCCGTACAGAATCTGTAAAAACTTAATTCCAAAAATAAGCGATTCTGAACAATTGCTGCACATAGTGCACCTTAGTTAATTTGACAGACGCATAAACTAATTTCCAAAATAATGGCAACGTTTAGACCCCAAATTGTTTCTGGCTTACACTGACGCAACTGTTAGAAACAGCACAATGGTTGTTGAAGCAACTATGTTTATTTTGGTTCTATTTTCCCGCAAAACAACCGATGCTTCGAGTGCCTGGTGAATAGTGGTGAGAGTATAGTGCCAAAATCTAAACATTTCTAACCTCTGTGTGAAATGGAATACGCCAGCTTTAAGCCGAAATGCACCTGAATATTTTGAGATATGTTCATTAAATATCCTGTCGGCTGGATGCACCACGTTTCAGAAAACGGTGTTCAGTTACAGCTACACTAAATGTAGATTGAATTCTGTAAACTTATTCAGCTTGTTGCTTTAGGAGCTGTGGGTTCAACATAGGCTATACTTGGAAAACAAATAAGACCAGCAAAACCAAATTAAACCCGCTAAGACCATTTAGCTTAATTGACTAAATACAATTTTTTGAATTAGTTGAAGGAGCTTTCACAACATAACCAAATTCCTGTCAACAGTACGAGTACTACTTTACCGAAGTTTTCATAAAATTTTAAAGTTTGGCGTCGTTGCGGTTCACGAGCGCAGTAAGTTTGCGCTCATGCTTTTATCAATGACGGTAGAATGGGATATGTAATTGCGCCATCTACTTGCGTTGCTAAAGATAAGATTCGTCATAGTTTTATTTTCTTCGGCTTACGTGGGAATTTTCTCATACTCAGCATAAATTTCTTCGTAGATACAACAAGACAAAAACTTTCCGGAAACAACCGTGTGTAGTCTCAATCCATTCTGGAAAGCTGCAATGTTGGAAACAGGTTTTGGCAGAACCCTTGTAAGATTTTTCAGCTAAGATCGTGTTTAGTGGCTTTATATTTTCTCTATTCAATTAACCAGTTGCGTACAGAAAGCATTAATTGCACAAAAAAATTAATTTTTTATAAAGAATTTATATTTATGTTGTTGTTGCTTCGCTGTTCTTTTGTGTGTCGTTGATGCTATTCCTGCATTTGTAGTATATAACAATTCAATTGTAATTGATTTGAAATAAAAACTGAAATTGCCGCAGTAAGCTTGATATTTATGCTAGTTTTGTGGCGTCATAGCGAGTTTCAAAGGCTCGATGTTTCGAATTCTAGGTTGATTTCTTTGAAAAGATGCAAGATTTGGTAGATAAATTTAATTCTGACGGCTTTCGCCAAAACTTCAGCAGCAAAGGTATGCTGGTCCATATAAACAGTCTATTAAAACAAATAGAGAGTTTTGTTTTTAGTCGAAATTTATTCATTATTAAATTCCATGCATAATTTATCCTTGAATTCATTATTAAATTGTTGAATTTTGAATTTTAAATAGTTGAATTCTTGAATTTAACTACCGCTGCTCTTGTCTGTTGGTACCCATATTTAGCATCTGACCAGTGTTTTCATGAAGAAAAGAATTGCTGGAAATCTAGTTCAGATTGTGCGAAACCAGCTATTGCTTCTACTAACAGAACGCTGAGCTTTCACAACTGTACGTCCTTCCCTGGAGTTGGTTTTCATGTGCGAAGCCATTTGCATGCTTCCACCAATCTATGCTTATCTCCAGATGGAATCGGTCCGCCTCGGTGTCTGGTCAATGGAAATACCGAAGAGTGTTTTGCGAAGTGTAATCTCGTCCAACGTTACAACAGTAAAATCTAGTTTTGTTAGACTTGTAGTGATTAATCCAACCTTTTATTGTGAGACTATGTATTTTCTTTCAGAGCAGCAAAGGATAACAGAAATTGTCATTAAGGCTACTAATATGATAATTACGGAAAATATATAACATGCTGCTTGGTCTTCTTATAAGTCGCTACATGTGTTTTTGTTAATTATTGCATAGGCTTGAAATGTCCGCTAGGCTGGCAAAGAGGCGACCGAGCCTGTTATAAACTCAATTATGGGCAGCCCATGGTGAGATTTCCCAAACAATGGTAACTTTTAAGGCCGTTTCACACGATCAAAGTTTGATCAAAGTTTTCTTTGTCAAACTTTGATGAAACGATATTTTGATGAAAATTTGATGGTGTGAAACACCGTCAAAGTGACCATCAAACTTTGATCAAATCATCAAAGTTTGCTTGTTTGAAGAGCGGCTCCATCAAAGAAATTTGATCAAATAGCCAATCAGAATGCAGGAATAGTCCAGAAGAATATAGTGTAGTATTTATTTTCCAGTCAATTTATGCATCTTGAACCACCAACTTGTGTCTTGTTGCATCAAAATAATTTTTCTGCTAACTACTGACTTCTGGAAGAAACGCAGAGCTGGAAATTGATGTGTTTCCCTAACATTGAACTTGTGGGTGTGAAATTGAGAATTACAACAAGCGAGACGACCGGCAGAATTAGTAACTTCACAAAGCCAAGTTAAGGGGAGCTGGCTACGAACGGGTTAGCTACTTTTTTGCCCAGTGTTAGCCAATATAGGACGCCAAAGTTTAAATTTTGGCGCTAAGCGAAAAATGGGTTTTTTCAAAAACCTTTTTCAGCTCTGGCAGTTTAGGTAGCTAGCTTAAGTTAGGTTTAGATAGCTAGGAGGTAGCTCTCGTTTCCCAGTTGTGTGCATACATGTTCTTTGCGTAAGTTTAATTAAGACCCAGTTTAAATTCCCTGAAATTTTGTAAATTTGTGCAAAATAATCGACGCGAAATCAAAATTAAAAATGCATCAGAACGGTATTTGTTTTAAGAGTTATTTAGAAAAGTTCGTCTCAATCATTGCAAAATCAAACAATGCAAAACAATATAACAAACAACGCAATTTTGAAGCATCCACTCTCAAAGTTTGGCGCCAAATATTTGAATGTGTGAAAGCAAGACTTTGGCGCTTAAACTTTGACTCAAAGTTTTTTGACAAAGAAAACTTTGATCAAACTTTGATCGTGTGCAACGGCCTTTACGGCGCATGCCTATTTGAATGTGATATAGTTTGATTTGAATTTGAATAGATTTGATTGATAGATTTGAATGGGCACTAGTTTGCGGTCTCTATTTCCTGTTGGTATTTGCTTTCCTAGGAAAGAACTGTTCTACAATGACTTTAAAGCTCGCAACATAAACAATGCTTGCAAGCATTTGCACCCCGATGCAACGCTGCCATCCTTCGTTGACTGGAATCAAGTACTTGACTATACTGAAAATTTTTTGTAAGTCCTTGATAGGTATTGCAATGGATATATGGGTTATGATTTGTCAAACATGTCTGTCTAGAAAACGAAGCGGAGGTTGCAGCTACTGTATTCACTATAGAATGTCACAATGCGCACACAAGCACACACACCACACAGACGTGCAATGTGAAGGGATGGCTTATGGCATCTCTATTATTTATTAGTTGAAAGCTTAGTTGAAATTGTCAGGACACGAACTTCTACTGATCAAAAGCTTTGCCATTGACATGAACTTCGGCAAGTATTTCATACGTTTTGTTTTCCGAATGTTTCAAGTGTTGAGTCTTAAGTGATTTGCGTAGAACGAACTTCTTAATTGAAATTGGGTGACGCTTTTATACTTGCTACTTAGTTGTTACGTTTTCTATATTTCGGCTGTTCACTGTTGACTATTTGACTTGGACTTAGTTGACTTAAAATATTATCTGCCAATTTTTGATGGCTCTGACTTCAAAAATTTCATAAAAGTTGCTGGAAATAACATTCTTAGCCTTTTAGTGGTGCCCATACATTAAGTAGGAGTTGCTGAACTGTGTGAACATGCTTCGCAAAACCTACGGAAGAGACCTGCAAGCCCGTTAACCCAGTGGATACTCACCTAGAATCCTAACACTTATTGGTCGCTTTAAGTTGGATAAAATTACTAACCCAATGGTTTTCGGCTTCTTGGTTAAACATTGAAAACATTGAATATGTTGCTTTGATGTCGCGAGGTACAGTAAATAGAGGATACCGAATGAGCATCCATTACATACATTTTGAAGCAATTTAATGAACGAATAAGAGAAAACGTCGCACCCAATGTTCAAAAATTAAATTAACTGTAATTAAGTAAATTGTAATTTTAAATTAGTTAAATTAAATTAGATTAAACCTTATAGATTTGAAGACGATTTCTATGGACAGACTGTTGTTAAGTGGCAAGGAAGATACGTGTCTCCTATTTTAGCGGGTGTATACGACGGTATCAATTGGCTGGCACCAAGACAAAAAAGCAACAATGGCAGCTGCACCTTAAGGTTAGTTGAACCACGACTTAAATGGAGGCATATTTAATTTAGACTTTAACTGATTCATGGGCCAAAAAATAATTCTTCGTAGATACCCTTGAGCTTAAGAAGTACGCAATCCAGTGGCACAAGAGAGCACTGAGTCGGACACAAAATTTCGGAATCATACTTGGAAATAAGATTTGGGATTCCAGAGGCGTGTATGGCTGAATCTTACTACAAAAGTATTCAATGATAAATACATAATTATTAGTTGTTATGTTGTTTCTTATGATGTTCCAGATTCAAAGGCATTAGTCCTTTCCTAGGAGAAGCTGATGCTGCTATGGTTTGCATGCATTCAAATATATATTCAATGGAACCTATCTTTGATACTAAGCTATGCTGGAACTCAGTTGCATGGATATGCCAAATTCAAGACAATTTTGACGATGTTTGTCGCCGTGATGGTGAGATTTTGTGTAAACTGCATTTTTCGTTAGATGACGATATATGTTAGTGCCATGCTCTATATAAACTCTTGGTATCGTCCAATGTTTTCGTAAAATGTTTCTTGGAAATTTTATCAGACCTAATAGTTTTAAACGTTCTGGTCATGATTCGAGCAATATTAACTTTATAGAGAAAGATTATATGTTTGATTTCGAAAGGATAGGCAGCAGTTTGGAAGATGCAGCGGAAGTACTGAAGAGGACATCTGACTATGAGGATCTTGTTAAAAAAATTTTCGAATATATGCAAGCATTCAAAGAGTCAACTATCTTTTACTATCTTAAATCTTTGGTAAGGCATCGTTAGCTTTTCGTATGCTAATATACTAAATTATTTCACTAACGTTACTTGATCTATAGTTGCTGCCAAAGTATTGTAACCTTATCACCATAAATTAGCATAGGATCCTGTTCTGAGGTGGGCTTGTCCCATGAAAATTTGGAGATTTGCGTGTTCCTTGAACCAAATTCTTCCAAGAATCTTGTGCTATAAGTATAGGTTAACGTTAATAGCATATTCAGTAATGCAGTATTCGCAAATCAATAAAAAAATTCAGTTTTCGCAAACAACATTAACATTTTGATGAATTTTTAATAAACGCTTAAGAATTATTGGTAAACCTTCAGGCGATTTTTTAGAATTTCGGTTCGAAAACCTTTTTGGCCATTGCTGTTTACCCCTGGCCCTTGACGATAATTGATCTTATACCTTGTGCGGTCGGAGTGGGGGGCGCTTGGACACCGTATTAATCATCGCCATTTAGCTGAACGATCTAAATTTCATTGTATGTTTCTGACTGAAACAACACTTTTCTGCTATATAGTGCCGGCAGTCTTGTAAACTGTTTTGCATGTTAATAGGAGAACGCTTGGTTTTATCAATCAACAGAGGCATCTAATGTCAGAAAACTATACTCAATTGATTTGCAAAACTGGGAAAAAGCATCATATCTTCTGAAATGGATAGTTATGGATACACCTGATCAGGCACTGGAAGAAGGTTTTAGCGAAACAGCTATGGATGAATTTCTTTTAGAATGCAACCTTGGATCTGATGAATGCAATAAGTAAACAATTAAAGTGTAATGTGACGTAATGCGCATTCCCCCAAAACTGCCACACTGGATTATTTAGAATAGATTTAAAAAGAACCCCCAGACTTAATCATTTCCATGGTGCCTGTGCTAATTCTTTTACTAAGGGTATCGCTCTAATTTATTTACTCTTTCTGAGTGTCCATACTTGTTTAATACACTCGAGTAACTATTTAATTTTCGGTTTTGTACTTGTTTATTAAACTCGAGTATCTATTTAGTTTTCAGCCTTTTATATCAAAATATTTTTTGAAGTTATTTCTGACATGCACACACTATAGAATCTTGCAATCTTCGAGTTTCATGGCTTGGAGTCAGAGACAATTTGCGTGAAAAAGACAAACCACCCTGATTGGATCAAATCAAGCCAGCCAATCACATCAATACTTGAATCCATCAATTTATTCAGTTTTGTCAGCTAGCGGACAGAAACAACAGATTTCATTGATTCCATATCGTCAAGATTAATTCACTTATGTTCTGTGCAAACGGTAATAGTTTCTCTACAGTATCGTTATCAATTAGGTAAAGCTTTCCTATATCAACCAGGTTTTATATTTTGTTTTTAGGACGGGATTTAAGTATTTTCGTGATCCCAACTACGGTGACTGTGTTACTATTTCCAGCCCGCAAGAGCAAACTTTGCCTGGAGAGCCATACGGTAACGAAATGTTGTTCTGTCAAGTATACAGTCTTATTTCAAGTGTGTACCAAAGCTTGCACAAAACAGCAGAAATATATGTGAACGTTTATCTGAGAGCTGCGAAAAATTTGAATTGAAGTATCTTGTCATCAAATACTAAAGTATACCCTTAGTCTTTTGAGAATATAATTTGAATTTTACAATTTAAATGGAATGGAATGGGATAAGCTGATAATAAGCTATTCTGCTCTTCTAAGTATTTTTATAAGACAAACAAAGGTATACCGCCGTGTCTACTGTTGACGTTCCGGGCCTTTCCAGGTTATCCCACACGCCATACATTATTAAGACACAACCTTCTAAAACTTGTATTGGTGGGTTTTCGAGCACGCTCAGTTCAACTTTCCCAAAATTAAGGATTTCTTATTTTTAAGGGTGCAAGTTTCAATGGAAACCTAAAAACAAGTGTCGTCGTTCTTACTTAAAAGTTGCACATTGGATCTCTAGTGTCGCTGACCAAAAATATGAAGTTCATTCTCCGATTAGCTTACCTTGCGCAGGATATGGTTTAAATTACAAGCCCCAGGTATTAGTCCATACCGAGCAAACAAATGTTAAATCGAAAAACTAGCTTCAGATTCGTTTTCAGCGAAATACAGAAATCCTAAGTAACTCTTCAGCAAAAACTGGAACAAATTGTTTTGGATTCCCCCTGGTGTTTTCTTACGAATTGAAAAACACTGTATTTCGGAAAATTAAAACATTTTCTGATATTTATACTCTGCACGATGCAGCATAACGTAGCGTCAAAATTTAGCAAGGTTGGTCAAGCTTAAACATTTGGGGGGAACTGGAAAAAAACAACTTGCCCGATTGTAGTAATTCTAGCATCAATCCATATATCTTTGAGCTTCTTTTTATACATACTTTCCATTGTCAGCAATCATTTGAGAAACTTATGTTAAGAGGCCCTACTTACAGATTTTCCAAATGATGTATCTTTGTAGTTTCTTTTACAATCTGTCATATTCTGCTATAAATTCCATTAGAAACGTAGGTAACATGAGCCCGTAGCACGTATCCTTTGTCATCAGATCTTTTCAGCACAAACGCGTCAGCATTGTCTGAATATGAAGTTCTGTCCAACTATAACTGTTGGCAGTGCTGTAAGCAGGAACAATGATGATTACGATAACGTCCACGATAAAGCTAGCCGGCAGGCCAATAACCCACTAAGTTAGGTCAACGCGTGTTAGAATAGGACTCTATTTAATTAGGCTCAAACATCTACGCATATGCACATAACTGGGGTTAAAGATTTTGGAAAATGTGAGTAAATATGCGAAAAAGGGCAAGCTCTGACCCGGCCGGCCAGCCTGGTTTTACCTGTGCATCTGTTCAAATCAAATCAAAAGATTACACAAAATTTCACACATCAGACGTTTCAAAAAACTATTGGCGGCATTCGTACAAAGTTTTAGAGCCTTAACCCAGATAACTGGATTCCAGCATTGCGGTAAATTCCGTGGAATGTTTTATCGCTTAATCCTAAACTACTAGATTCCAGTCAATCGATAAAAAAGAGAGTATGTTTATGTGTAAAGGATGTGTAAAAGATCGTAACTAAGGACACAGGTAGCCAGGTTTCCAGCCTCATGGGACCTTTTCCATGAAATTATGAGACACCAAAACCTAGACAGCACGAATCGGGCCGACGGAGTGCCATTCCATGTAACGTTAATGAGCCTAAGGAAAGAACACCAATATTTGCAAAATCTATGCTAGGCTTCAGCACTCACAATCTTTCAATAGATGCACTGGACGGTCGGATTTCATCACTCGGCCGACTCGCGTTCTGACGGTTCTGACTCGCGGAGCTAAGAAGCCGCTGCTCAACAGCATTGTTGCTTACCAAGTATCATTTTGCTGATACTAGCAGTATTTACATTTTGTGAATGGAACTTAAACATATTTGAAACTACTAGGTCTGCATATCCAGCTGAGCACAAGGTTTAGTTCTGCAACCTTAGCTAATCAACACCAGAGCAGGCTAAAGGTCGTTCTTCATCATCTCCTTGAAAAACCTTTTCCGATGATTGAAGGATATGCGATCCCTGGTGGATATATCACTAGATTGGCTGTGCGGCCGGTAAGCTACAGCAACTATCGTCATCTGTACGTTGCGTTGTAAAGCAAAGCACTCAACGAATATATCTCATGACCTTTCGCAATAATTCAATCTTTAAAATGAAAAAATCAGAAATATCATCGTAGTGTTAGTGGATGCTAGAAATGGAGGGATGAACCACATTTTGAAAATTTGAGGAACGTTGTTGTTGGGACCGTAGTTCACTCTAAAATCTGTGCTGTTGAACGTAGAGTTGCTATCAGTATTGTATTAGGAAAACTGACATTACCTCAACGAACGTACTACAATGAAGGTTCAAAATTCAGCAGCCTCCTGGTCTCAAATAGTTAGATAAATACACCTGCTCCCTAGAGACAACTTAAGGATAATTGCCCCGGCATTAAAGAAAAATGATTGTGTATATGTAGTAACTCAACTATAATCAAGTGTCTGCAAGCGTATTATGTTGCGCTTTTACATTTGCAAATCCTCGTATCTATTTGATATATTAAGAAATCGTTAAACGAGAAATTATAACTTCTGAGTGTATGGAAATCCCTTTACAAATCATTTTAAAGTCCACAGTAAGTAGTTTTAACAAAATCTCGTTTAAAACCCTTAAGAATAATTAGTTCTAGCTGTCTTAACTTAAGAGTTCACCATTATCAGCGATATGTTATACATTTATTATCATTATTGTTATTATTATTATTATTATTATTATTATTATTATTATTATTATTATTATTATTATTACTATAGAAAGTTGAAATAAGGATGCCAAAACCTTACGGTAACTGCATTACAAATGCCTCATTGTCTGACACCCTATTTGTGGAAGAACCATATAATCTTAAGGTAAATCATACCACAAAGGCAAAAAACTAAACTATCACCAAATATAAGTAACATATAAATACTCCCTTTTGGAAAATGTTCATAATGCAACAATCAGTATTTCATGTTAAGGGCGTTTGTCTTTCAATTTAAGTTTGAAGATTTCAGCGCAATAAAGTTTGATAAAAACTCATTCTGATCTGATGTCTCCGAAAGCTAGAAGGTTTTAACCTGAAGTTTCACTTTTTTGGACCAGTAGAAAAAAATCTCGAAACTGGAAAATGCTCACCAGCGTTGCTTGGTATCTCTAAATGTTAGGCCTGGGTGAGTGCTGTAATTTGTTTGAATTAGAATTTCGATTAACGTTTTTAGAATCTTTTAGTTAATTTTTGAATGACTACAATTTAAAGGGCTAAATCAAAACTCCAAGTCGATCAAATCACAACACTTATTCAGGCCTTACAGTGATACCAAAAAATGCTGGTTAGCATTTTGCAGTGTCGAGATTTTTAGTCACTAGTCCAAAAACGTGAAACTTCTTTTAGTTTCCAACGTTATTTAACAAACCCAAGAGCTCCGACCTCAATTTTAAAAACTCGTTAAAATATACCGTTTGGATTGTAAACTATGCAAAAATGAACGAGATAGGAGAAAGTAAAAATGAACAAAATTTCAACCACCCTTTAGTCTAATGAAAATTCCTGTTGTACTGTGAGGATCCAATCTAGAAGTCTGCCCTTGTGTGTTCAGCATGGAACTTCTAATTATTTGATCATTTTATCGAATAGAAATGCCACTTGTCCTGTTATCAAAGACTTCTGGAAGGCTCCTGTGCTTGTCATGATCCAAGGATTGCAACAACAGGCTCCACAAAATCCTGCCTTACTTCCAAGGAATACAGTATGTATATGCAGGATGCACTGTTCGAATAAACTAACAATCTAGCACGTTTATCAAAGCCTGCTTCGCGAACAAATTGCAATAACCTGCCTCTAACTTTATTAGGTGTCCGTTCAAAACGTCTAAAGTCAAAACGTCTAACGTTCATATCGTCTACCGACTAAACGTCTAACAACGAAACGTCTACTGACAAAACGTCTAATTTTTCTAAAATAGTGTCACACGTTCAAAACGTCTAAAATCATTTTGTTATTTTGTTATTTTATCAATGTTATTTTGAAGTAAATGTATTTTAAAATCACATTAAATTAAACTCTACTTCTAGTTAATTGTTTCATATTAAATTGTGTTTAGTTTTTAAATATTTCTGATTAGCGATTAGCGATATCTGTTGCACCATCCTTACTGATTACAGTCAGTAATCAGTATTCAGTAAACAATCAGTGAATAGTCAATGACTAGTTGAATACTGAAGCTAATGCAGAGAAAATAAGAAGTATATTTGGAACAATGCCAGAACTTCATATTCAAGATTCGGCAAGACCCTGCCACCGATACCCAAAACGGCCTATAGGAAAACTGACCCAGACCCATACAAAATAAGCAAAAATAATCACCAAAAGTTAGGAAAGTTTAGACGTTTTGAATGTGTGACACAATTTTGGAAAAATTAGACGTTTTGTCAGTAGACGTTTCGTCGTCAGACGTTTCGTCGGTAGACGTTATGAACGTTAGACATTTTGACTTTAGACGTTTTGATAGGGAACCCTTTATTACCTTGTTAATCCTTGTGCGCAGTTTTAGTGAGATGCATGTATTCCTTCCGAGATACAATTACGGATTCCTTTTACAATAATATGACGTCATGCCATTGTCCTCAACCTTGCACGTACGTGAAATAACACCTGAGCATTTTTCATTTTTGACTGCGTAAAGAATAAAGTGTAGTAGAAGTTAGGTAAGATTCTGAACCGATCGTGAAAATATGACATATTTTTATTTTTAAGGAAAGAACCCACTTAATATCAGACAGGACATTACGAGCACACAAAACCTAACTCGCTTTTCGTTTATGTGAGAAACAGTGATAGCAAAAACTCAGTTAGGATATGCACGGAAGGGTTTGTGATAGTCTTAGTGTCTGTAGCAGTTTAGAAATGAGTGTGAAATAAACAATCTAAGTTTAACGGCTGATTTACTAGCAAAACGTTAGCTAGTTCCTAGCTTCAAAAGATGGTGGAACGATTTTCAAATACTAAAAAATAATAAAAATAACATAAATCCTCTGACCCTGACAGAATCAAAACATAGTCCTTTTCTGAACGGTTGTTATAAAAAAGGCAAAAAGACAATGCAGCCGAACAAGAAAACATTTAATCTACTTCACTCTACTATATTCGTTTAATGGAATAATTATACTCAAGACTTAGCCTTACCAAGAGTACATAATAGATAAAAGTGTGACAGCTGGCAGGCTGTCTGTTATCAGCTTGAGGTACATGCTCTGCACGCTAACGGCTAACCCCCCTCCACAAACGTGTACCTAGTGACACCCCCACAAATGTGTACCCAGTACATGTTTCTGTACGCTCAGTCGCCGTATCTTTACGTGTTAAGCTCGAAAACACAACGCCTGCGTGCGTCCAATTTGTGTCTGCTTCGAGCTTTAGAACGCAAAGATTTCTTTGAAGGGAGCATACACGTTTGGGGGGGGGTCAGCCGTTAGCGAACATAGCATGTACCTAGAGCTGATAACAGAGAGCTTGCGCCTGCTGTCACACTCTTATATATTATGTACTCTTGGCCTTACCAGGCATTTTCAATCTTTCAGGGAACATTATTATGAAGTTACAACCAACGTTCAAAAGCCAAAACTTCATGTACGTCTATAACATTCTGGTAAATGTAAATAATAAAAGTCTGAGATATATTCCAAAGATTTAGTAATTAGTAATTATAACATTTCTTCAACTTATGTGTACAATGTTTCATTCCCTAACGACTACATCTTTTGCATTTCAGGGATATAATCCTTCCATGTAAGTACAATTTCCTATTTATCAGTCGTGTGTGTAACTAAGTCCATCATACCAATGAAGTAGTTTGTTATATAAACATTCATTTAATGCAAGTAAAAACTTTCGTGGATACATTTGCTTATGGATTGTGATTTGTGTGCTGCTATGTTACCTGCAACGGTTAATTGCTAAAATGAAAAAACATGAAGATTTAATGAAAGGATTAACCTCGTCACAGAAAATATACTTACGCTTTCGCTGAAGCGTAACTTGAATTAAAGCAGTCCACAAAATTCAGTTAAATTCAGAAATGCGGTGCCCGTAACATTATACTTTTTCAAGGAAATTATTTTCAGACAGTTTCAGCATACGATAAATACTTCTCAAGTCAATATTTATTTGCTTGATTCTTACTACTTTGTATTCGAAGAACACCCTATTCACCAAGTAAGTTTACCTACCGGTTTAAAGATGTCTGAACCCTGAATACCTAGTGCTCAATACGGGTTTTTTGAACATTTTATTTTACCTGTATTGACGAAAAGGTGTATTTTAGTTTAAAAGGTTCCAGCTTTTTATATTCTCATTCATAGCTAACAGAGTATGTTAACAATTTATTTAAAACTGCAACTCTGTAGAATATTTCCTTGATTTACCCTAAATTATTCAAAAGTGAGTGCTAACTTTATACAAAATCAATCTAAATTTGACTGCTGTGTACGGTCCAACGCCGTACATAGCTAATTCACTTTCGCCTCCATTTTTGATTACAACTTTAGTCAGTCTGGTTTTCAACTTTGGGATAATCGGCGGTTTTTGGGCGCCATCTTGATTACTACGATTCTCCGGTTTACTTTGGCAGTCAGTTGGGGGTGTTTTGGGGTTACACCCATATTTCCATTTAGGATTCATATACGGTTTGTTATTCTGTTTTTTTGTGATTTTGTACCAAGTATTGTGCTTGCCCAGATTCCTTATATTATTGAGCTGAATCCTATTAAAGTTAATTCAAATTTGGAGTACTGTCATGTTTTGGAATTAGTTGGATTTTGTATTTTTGCTGAAAGTAAACCCGTGAAATTTAGGGCGTGTCGTTTATTCTAGTTAGGTTAGCGAATAAGTAGGGATTGAATCAGACATGTTACACACTCTAAATCGAACCTTTAATCTTTACTGAGAAATCAAAGTGTTTATTCAGAATTTCATAATTCCACAACTCCACGACCACAACATTTTCAATCATTTTAATTACAACAAACATTAGTTAATTACTAATTAATTACTGCAGCAATTATATGTCCTTTTTGACAGTTAATTACTAAGCTAATAGAACAACAATTATTTATGGTGATGCTTACTTTACCACAGACAATTACAATCATTTCGTTTATTTACAAAACTCACTGACTTCAATACGGTATTTAATAATTGTTATTGTAAACATATTAGAAAACATTTTTATATTACAGATATCCTCAACACTGGCTGCCGTCGGTGGATTTTCTGGCATACTTCTTGGTGCTTCTGCCATTAGCGTTATTGAATTGATATTGGCAATAGCTGTAGCTATCAATGAACGTTTGCTGTGCTACACATTAACTGAAATTTAGTCAATAAATGAGACCATTTCAAACAAAGTTAATAAATATTAGAATAATGAAAAAGTCTTCAAAGCTGTGAAAGCTAAGTTAGGTAATACTGTAAAGAATATATTCCTCCAAATGAGCAACCATTCACCAAGTTCAAAGTTAATCCAGTGGATGACACCATTATATTCATTTATATCGAGCTTCGATGGGCTGCCATTCCGAAAGCTTCACAGTTGACTTGACACCAAATATGACAGTTATCAGAAAACTCTTATGATAAATAAGTGCATAAAAATGCTAAAAGGATGGTGTAGCCAAATTATCAAGATTGTAAAAAAACAGTAGATAAGCAAAACCTTTCTGGATCTCGCTCAATCGTGCTAGTGTCTAGACGTTTATATAACATCGAACTTCGAAACAGATCTACATATCTTCCGCGATGTTGTTCAGATCTTACTTTGTTTTCACTGTATGTTCGACGTCAGGACCCACTTACACAAAGCCAGTACATTTTGTTCAGCTATTTCCTTTTCTTTTCTTTTCCAGCTTTTAATTGTCTTTCGCACTGAACTTTGAGTATTCAAGTATTACAAGGTACATGTTTAGTAATCCTTTGCACTCCTCTGTTTCCGTTACCCTAATATCAATGAAAAACTGTGTTCTTAGGAGCCGTGTCAAAAATGAAATCATGTAAACGTTGAAATTTACACGAATTTTGAGAATTTTTAAAACACTTAAACGATTTTTACACGTTTGTTTTATGGCCTCCTTTTTGCTGCTACTTTTTTCTTTCCGATAAGTACCAGCAAAAGCTGACTGACTATGGGCATACAAATACATAAAAACTTTAAGCTTCTGCAGCAAACTTGGATTTTCCTTTCATTAAAGCGCAGACTTGCTGGCTGTACTACAAATTTTAGGAGAAAAACTAAATGTAAAGGAAACCGCTTACATGATTTCTACTCGAGTAGAATCATGTAATCAAATCATGTAAACGATGAATTTTAAGGATATTTTTGACACAGTTCCTTAGGGACATTTCAGGCATTTTGACTTTAACTACTTTGTTCAATATTTTATTTCGTTATTAACAACAAGGGACTTTCAAGCTATGAATTTACAAAGTCAGAATAAACTCTACAGGTTGACACAACAAATGGGACATCTAATAATTTTAATAGATTTTTATCCTTTCAAACAGTGAAGATTTTGTAACACTGTTCGTCCGCCTCATTTTATCCAAAATGCAATGCCTGATCAAACTTTCCACTGCAATCACCAATTTCTAGGAGCTAATGCCAAATCATGAAACTCTCTGACTGATAGCAAAAATTGAAAGAATCATCTGGTCAGATCAGAGTCAGGAGTCAGCTGTCGAGTGCTTAAGTTTAACTTAATCAAGTTTATAACTAACTAAAACATACCAGTTTAAAAATAACAAGCATAACTTTTACCTTTATCTGTTTGCAAATTTAAGATATTACAACAAAAGTACAATAAAGCAGTTGAAAGAGCTCCAAAAAGCTCCAAAAAATATTTCCATCGTTCAAAAAGTGTATTCGTTGTGAACTAAATGATATTTTACTTGAGCTAACTTTCAGCTTACGAATTTTGAAAAAATATTATTACATTAAACTTCTTCATTTGTTCAATACTTATACTATGGGATATATCTGGATTTATTAAACTGAAAGCTATGAAAACTCGAAGGATTCTATGATTTGACCATTAATGACGAAATCTTGATCAGCAAGTCAGAATGTTCCTAATAAGCACCATGTTTATTTCCAATAGTATTCGAGATATAGGATCTGCCCATAAATTCCGTGAATCCTTTCAAATATCTAAGTTTATGCCAAAGTTTGTAATCTCATATCTTTGTTGAGTTTGGTCTAACTATTCTACGGTTACTGTTGTTACCATCTGTCTATTCCCTTCAAATAAAGTTTGAATATTTCCTCTAGTCTTGTCTTGTCTGGACTGGATTTATCCTTTTTGAATCCTTACCTGATAAATCACTCAAATAGGCTTACGTCTACCAATTTAGCTCAACATCGTCCTTACTCTTGTTGACTATACCCCGCAAAACAACTGTTTCACTTTTCAGATTTACTTTGTATATACTAAGAAACTTCCTGATAAGACAGCCAGCATCTATTTGTCACAACTGATTGACTGCCCATCTCCGTGTGTCTTTTATGCCAAAACCCATTTGTGATCAATCTGTAAGCAATATGTACGCATGTTTTCTAACTGAGATTTTGCAAGTTTTCTCATACTGAATCCCTGAGTGCTGATAATCGCATCGCACGGGTTATCGACCTTCTAAACTATGGAATGCACATAAATGATTGCAACAAATTGGATAGCAGTCGGCTGGTCTAAATGCTCCAGTGCTCAGAAATACTCTAATCTGTTAGCTCAAAGTGACCAGAGACCAAAAGACAAATTGCTTTCCTTTTTGTACCACTGAGTTGTAACCCGTAACTGTAAATACTAAACCCCACGAACATTACTTACTACAAATGTCTGTAAAGCACACAGTTTTTGTGGAAAGGTGCAAAACGTCTATGCTCGTATTGCGTATTTATCAAGCATACAAAGAATTTCTCGTCTCAGAAAATGCATCAGTTTGTATGTCCCCCTGAAGGATTCTCAACATTTCCAGATTGACGTAACTCATGACAACGGAACATTAACGCTAATTATGAATCCATCCTAAATACAAAATTTAACGGGCGACTTCAAATATTTTAGTCCATCTGAATCAAACCCAAAAGTGATTTTGCTAAGCTTTTGGCTTAAACCAAAATTGCTAAATTAAAAATGCTGGAGTGAAAATGGAGAATCTGGGAATCTAATGAATGGATTTGGGAATTTAATCCTGCTATTCAAAATTTTTGTTGAACGTCAAAATATTTTTCTCAAATGTCAATATGGAGTTTCATAGTTCTTAGTTCTCTTAGTCTCTTAAAAGTTATACCCTACTCCAAAGTGTTGAAAATGAGGTGGAATGGTCAAACATTTTCCACAAGTCCCAAAATGTTTGCTTGTGCATAAGCTCTAGTTGTTAGTGGAGTGTTGAGTGTCTGTACGATTATCCGGAGCAAGTATATAAACCCGTGTTCCAGTACAAATTACAAACACTTTAATAAATGAGTCTTCCCGCGCATTAATATTTAAGCTTTAACGAATGCTCCTTCGTTTCCTACTAGATGCAAACAGAATAAATACAATCTAGCCATGAAGCTTCGACTTAAGCGTTTAACTGTTTGTCTACAAGCGTCATTTTCTTTGACTAGCAAGAAGTGAACGTGGATCTTACGTAGGCAAAAATGCAGACTCCTTTAGATTTACAGAATCCCAATGACGACCTTTTTCCCTCTGCGAACAAATCTCAGATCTGTTGGGCCATATAGTTACCGAAACTGCAGCAAGAAAAATACGTCGCATATAGGCAGTTAGAAGCAAATAACCGCAATTTTTTGGTTTTAGGCACTGTAGTGGAGCATGTTTGTTTCTTTCGTTCTGTTAATCCGTGGCTATTATAGAGAACGCAACCATCCTTTTAATGTTTGTTTTGGTTTTCCAAGCTCTGAGTTTCTGTAAATTTGACGGTAGATACAGAAAGTTATAGATATCACTTTGTTGTTGCTTTAATACTCCGAATTTCCGAAATTCATACACACAAGCAAATAAGTTGGATTAGTGGATTGCACTCATTGTATGTAGGATTCATGCTATTTTCACGCCTGCTGACGTAAATAAAATGTTTCAATGCTTAGTTCTATCACTCAAGACCGTGTCCTGTATTTATGCTTATTTAACTTCTGCCTAAACTGTGACAAACTCAAGACTGTACTTATGCCTACACTAATCCTCCAAAACTCAAGCCTGTACTTATGCCTACATATTAGTCTGGAAAACGTGAAAAGGGAAAGCTTGAAGAAGTGAAAAAGATTTTTGCAGGCTGAAGTATCTGTTATATTATTATACTAATATTAAAAATCGGTCATATCTAATAGCTGGGTACCCTTTTTAAATTATTATGAAATAGTTTAAACAAATTAACTACATTAAAAAATTAGCTTAAATAACTTAACCCAGCAGGGATAAACAGGGTTAAAACACGCAGAGTAAAAATTAACTCCAAAGTTTCATGAAAGGAGTTAATTTTAACTCTACTCTACTCAACTCTAATCTGCCCTACTCTATCTTAAAATGCCCTATGTCACCTTGATTGTACTATGGTGGCATTTGTAGGCAGAAGGGCAGTTCTGATTAGTAAAGGTCAAATTGTAGGCACAAGTTAAATTTGTTGCTTTGATTTGTAGACAGAAGGACAGTTTGGAATTTTGTTATCGCAGAATGCGGTAACTTCAGACAGTAGGCAGGAGTTAAATAGGCATAAGTACAGTAAAGCCTCAAGACTTATTCTTGAACTTTATAATGAGAGTGCATAATGCTCTTATGAATAAAAATAATTCTTTTGACATAAAACTAAGCATTAGTTTTTACAGCTGCAGTTCTTTCTCTTCTTTGAAAACTAACAAACACTTATTCAACGACAAAATATTTGAAGACAGCATGTGCATTTTATACAAACGATTACAGTATACCTGCAGCGACGGCGCAGCAGGAAAAACTGAGTTAGAGTGGAACTAATTAAAATGGAAAACGGTACAATGCTAAGAGTTTTGGAAATTTTCAGCTTGCTGTATCCTGATGCAGTTTCCTTGAACAGGAAACACCTTTTCAATTCGTTCCTGTTAGCTATATCTGAATTTTCACGATATTTCAGACTTACAAATGTCAAATATGAATGTAATTCTTCAACTGCTCGCTTCGCTTTATCTCTGCAGTCTTTCAACCTGCATTACTGCTGAAGGTCTGCCAAAATATCACAATCCTGAAGCAAGCTACGGAAAATATCAGTATTTTGGCCTACAGAAATCTAAAGTACCCTACGTCCGCAGGCCTGAAACGTCTTACTGGAATGTAAGGCAATTACTAAAAGCTGGAACAACATGCTGGAAAAGCAAAAGGTGCATAGCCAGAATGATGAATGGAGCCGCTTTAAATCTGTAGACAAGCTATTACTTATTATTGTATAGAAGCAACAACATCTTTAACCAAAAAACCAGCCTACATAATATAGCTGATAATCTGTCACAAGGTGTTGCATCAAAATTTAAAAGTTTGTTTCATAATATTATCTATATTTTACTTATATTCCAACATATATGTTATATATAATTTAAATTATATTTATATTTTATACTTAAACCATATTATTGCAATAAAAATGTTTTAAGATGTTCGCTATATTAGTTAATCCGTTAGTCGCATACTTGAATATCACATGTGCTGTAATATTTTTATGCCGCGATTTTGTTGTTTGATTTGCTCAACAACATCAACTTCTAGCTGATGACGACACACTCACTCAGAACTACTTTCCTTATCTTGTTCTCTGCAGATGCCATGTTTGCAATGCTTGTGGGCTACATTGAGTGCAGTGAGAGACAAAACTGTCAACATTTAAAGCTCGGGCTTGATTTGTGAGTTTGAGCTTTGTGTGCTGTTTCAATACTGCAGTTGCACATGTGTAAACAGAAGGCGCACTTTGAAGTATAGCTGTTATTATGTCAAACGAAGGTGGAACCAGAAAAATGTCATAAAAGGATACTTTAATGTTACCGGATACTACCGTTAAAACTGTAGTCATAAAAAACACTCGTGTGTAGTTTTTTTTTTTTTTTTTTTTTTTTTTTTTTTTAAAATATTATTTTTTTTTCTCTTATTTTTTAAATTTTTTTTTTTTTTTTTTTTTTTTTTTTTTTTTATTTTTTAGTCGTTCAGCATCTATCAGCACAGGAAGTAAAAAACTTGTCTTACCAACGACGATCTTTTTAATCTGTGAAACCTAGAACATGCTTGTCACTCTACTAGAGTACGAAGGATAAGATTCCTTATCTTTTGCAATCTTTACCGAGTTTTCCATTTTACCACGTTTAACTATCCCTAATGGTAGGGATAATAGTGTGACTAAAACTGTTCTGTCACGAAATTTGAGGACTTAATAAAATAATAAAATAATAAAACTTTTGTCCGAATATTTTGTGATGTTTTTTAGTCACACACTTTCTAGATAGCCGGAGCTTTCAGTCCGCTCATGCTGCGCTTATTTAAGAATTAGTCGGAAAATGTCGGTTCTTTAAATAGTATATGTAGTCTATACAAAAGGCATAAGCCGGCAAGTTTTTGACTAAATAGTTAGTCATAAATGTCCGGACTAAAACTTCAATCAGTTCAAAACTTTTACGATTGAATTTTTGTCACAAAAGTTCAGGACAAATTTTTTATTAATCACAACTAAGAAAGGGAGAGTTTAACGTGATGGACCCATTTAACTCATTTCCTATTGTAGCCCAGGTACTGGACTCTCTGGAAATCACCAAAGAAGTAATGAAAAACGTTAGCCTGCAGCTACTAATCCAAAGCCTTAGTCCGAAGTAGCAGAAATGCCAATGGGCGCCGGTTTCCATTGGGTCTCTTTAGGACTAATGTCTGCCTTAGTAACTGCAGGCAGCTGTTTTTCATTACTTCTTTGTGATTAATGCTTGCATCCTTCGTGAATCCGCCTGCTGGTCATTTCTTTGATATTACTGCCGGATTATCAATAACACATACATGGTGTCCCTGATCAGGCGTGTTCTCATAATTCGTGTAAGAGTTAAATTCTGTGGAACAGTTTATAATTTTGAAGAGACAATTTTATTCATTTATTTGCATTCTTCAAGAAACTAATGTGTACCACAGTACTAGTAAAATCCGATACCATAACAGGATGGTGCAATAACAGAAAATCTGTTCGTACTTTAGACAAACTTATTCGTACTTCATTTCAAGTTCGTAACATCTAGGACAAACTTGAATAGATGAATATTCATTGTTCTTATCCAGCTTCTTATCTGCAACATTCAAGACAAATTAAGAGAAGGAACAAAGTAAGGTTAAACAAGGTTTAGAAGGGATACAAAAATATAACATTAATATAAGGAAGCACAGTGTGCTTGTCGGTCAATTTCTCTTAACTTTCAGTTTTCCCACTACAGATTACTGAATTGCGGTAAGATGAAGAAATAGCTTGACAAAAATGTTAGATAAGAGCGGAAATATTAGTAAAAGACCCTGAGGCCGGCAAACCAAGTTTGTGTTCCTAAATAGTTTCAAAAAGTGTTTCTGCTTCAGGTTCTAGAGTATTTGAACTTGAATTGTCAGGCTATCCGGTAGCCTTGTAAGCGGTGCGTGTGCCTGTTTTCTTGATTCTTCATAAAATGTATGAAACACTTAAATTCCGCCCGTCAGCGACTTGTAACTCGAGAACTAAGTATTTAATAATGATGGTGAAAGTGGCTCCAAGTATTTGGTTGTCATTGAACCATATATATAGAGCACAGTATCACCTTAAATTTCTGCTTCCTGTTGTAATCATAACTCTAGAGTAAATTATCTTAAATAAATTTTATTCAATGGTTCATAATGAGGAGCTAAGGGAGAACTCAAATGTTAGAACCTTCATCGCATGGGCTAGAAAATCTAATCGACGGCAGTTCACATAACTGAGGATTAAAACACGTTTCAGCAAAACGCTGAATGTTAGCCAAATGCCAAAGAAAGCGCTGCAGTCTCAAAACCGATAGTCCTGCTTTTTCCAAAACAAAGAAAATCTTATAATATGTTAAGAACATCTTGCACAAACATCTTTATGCAGCAGAGATGAGTACTGTTTAGCTTGAAATCTCATTTACTTGTGGATTGGCCATGGCATGCCACAAGAAGACAAAAATTCCCAATTGAATATGCAAAATAAATGCTATGCTGTACCACCATACACTTTGATAGTACACTGCAGCCGATGCAGCAAACCACGACAAAAGATGCGATGGAATCAGTAAGAATAGTCCATGAATGCTGTAGCTATATGAAACATTTTTGTTTGCATATTAAGTCAGCAGTTATATTAAATGTAGATGATTGAATTCTTTCTTTTACGGTTCTTATGTACTATTTCCGCATAATTCCGTAACCAGCATTTGATGTAAGCAACAGTACAAATTAATTAGCATTAGTGCAACACGGGTCTCTCTCTAAGTCATCAGCCATGCGATCTATCGGCTGGGTAGCTAGTGATTCCCCAGTTTGAATATCTGGCGACATTCTTCACAACAAAGTACCAATTACAAATTGTGTGCGTTCACTCACTCTATTTTTACATGTGAATGCAAGTTGATTCGAAGCTTCTATACTAACTTTAAAACCAGGTAATAGGTCAAAGCCAACAAGCAGTTCTATTATCAAAGTTTCAATACTAGCTTCAACAGTAAGAATAGGTAAAAGTCACCAAGCACTTTTATTGCTTTGTCTTTGCCCTTCTGACGGTCCTAGTTGTAGCAGGCAAATTGCTCTTATGATTGTAGTTTTGCTTTTTTACTTACATGGCGGTTCTATAATTTGGAAGGAAGGCTTGAGCTGGTTTCGCAGTTGTCCGCATCATAGTCCCCGATTCTGCCACAATGCCCGATACAGAAAGTAGGCTTAGTGATGCCAATGGTGCAATCCATGCAGGTTTGGCGCCATAATTATGCCAGCATCTGAAAAATTAACAAGCATTTCCAATAACTTTGCAGAGTCCAAAACCTTCGGCGAAGAACATATTGAATATTCATGGATATTGTATGCAGGGATGGAAACTGGGTCACTTTTTGTGACCCATAACCCACTCGACCCAAACGCAAACTTGACCCAGACCCAAGATGACCCATAAAATTTTAAAATTTGGTGACCCAGACCCAAATGACCCAAATGTTTCGTGACCCAGACCCAACTGACCCAAAAATTTTCGTGACCCAGACCCAAATGACCCAATAGGATAACGTGACCCAGACTAACTTGATTGTCCTTTTGCGCAGTGTTTTTAAAACAAGAATTTTTTAATGTTTTTAGTGTCTTTTTGTTTATTAAATTATGATTTAGTAAATTTTTTAATTCTTGGAAAAAGGCAAGCGCAAATTTTTTAATTTTTGCAAAAATGAAAGAATAAGTACATTCCACTCATGTTGTGGAACTAGGTTAACAGTTTGTTTTTCTTACAAAAGCTGTTAAACATGGGGACCGGCGGTTTGAAGGAAACTAAGGGTAGGATCGATGTTCGTCTTGGAAGCCCGGTAGGCCGTCCTATGGGATCAATTAATGTATGACAGTATAGACTATAGCGAGCGACACTCCACACACTGTAAATATGAGTCTCCTATGATGGTATAGTTTGTAGCATGTCCTCAAAGTTGCCCCCCCCAAGATTACTGGTAAAACCTTAGGGTCTTAACGAAATATTTAATTTTTTCTTGATAACATATAAAAATACCTGACCCTAAAACTTTGCATATAGCTTTCTAATTGGACACATTTATTAACAGACAAGACACAACATCTTTTGCTGCTCTTAAATGCAAGGTAGCCGATTTCTACATACTTACACAATTCCACAATGTGCAGGTAAAAAACGCTATAATTCCAGCGAAAATTTTTTAAAAGAATTTGTAGATTTTTATGCAAAGCGCTTAAAGACCATTGAACTAACCTTATACCTAATTTTTTAAATTAGCTCGAATTAACAACTTTTCATTACTTTTTCAATAATGATAGAATTGAAAGAAAAATTGCTACTGCAACATTGTGCTGGCCGTTTTGCTTATAAGACCTGAACAGTTCAGGCTGTAAAATTTCATGATCGATAGAAATGTGTCCACCATTGTACGCGGCTTTTACTACATATGTGAACCCACTCAAATAGAATGGAAGGGAAAGTCACACCTAACTCTAGTAATTGCTGCGCAGTGAGTACTAAATTTAATAAAATTGTTAGTGAACGCGCCGAAGGTGCGAAAATTTTTTAGAAACGGTGGGTCTTCCTTTAAAATCAGCTAAATTTCCAACGCAAAAATTGAAAACGGAAACTACTTTTAAGATTTGGCAAGACCATGTGACCCAGACCCAAAATGACCCACTAGGATTTACTGACCCAGACCCAACGTGACCCACAGGGAGCTTGACCCAGACCCACACTGACCCAGAGGTTTCACAAAATTAGTGACCCAAGACTCAGTGACCCAAGCAAAAATGGCGACCCAAACGACCCATGACCCAATGACCCATGACCCAGTTTCCATCCCTGATTGTATGCATGTCTGTATGAAGCACTTTATAGATATCTGGTACTGTATTTGCTGCAAATTATTAAACGTTCCCAAACCTACGAATAAACGGAAGTTAATGAGTTCAGTTCAGTCACTACAAGCGTTACAGCAGAAATCACACAAGGCAAGCCTAAACATATAAACAATTCATTCTTATATCCACTTATATCCCTTCTTCATCCTCAGTAAACATAAAAGTGCACAAATGCAGAATATTTAAAACATGACAGATTAAGTGATCAGTTGTAGGCTATTCAATGTCTTCAGCAATCAAAATATACAAAAATATCAAAATATATAAAATTATGTACAAAACATGACAAAACATGTTTAGTCTGTTGCCATTTTTATGCTGATACTAGAGTTGTAGGAAGTCTACGTCCTAGACGAAATGGTAGAGTGAAGAAGCTTACAACGCTGTAATTAAATCAGTATTAATACCTCCGATGCATGCAAGTGCCAGTGGGAAACGAACGAAGGGTTGGAAACTTTTACAGCCACATGCTGATGAGAAGCATTCCAATGATTCAAGCAATGTTGCAGCTGCCATGGCCACAAACAAAAACTGGAGTGCAACTGACGCTGTTAAGCATGTTGCCTAAACATGTTAAAAGTGTTGTAAGCACAAGCATTATTATATATTTCTTATGTGCTTTCCTTAACATTACATTCCACAATCTTTTAGCTATAGTTAAGTTTTTATAACAATTATCCATTTCTGATAAATTAAAAATAAATACCTAATTGTGGAACGCTCATACTGACAAATTAAAAATAAAGACTTGATTGTTGAACGTTCATGCTGAAAAATTAAAAAATAAAGACCTAATTGCTGAAACATATAGTCGTTTTAGAAGATTTAATGAAAAGTAACCTGGTGCTTCGCTTGTCTTCTTTCTCTCAGCAGCATGATCAAAATGTGTGCAAGCAATAACAGCACATCTTCGCAAGTGTGTAGCCGGCCGATGTAATTAAAGTTTCTAAACAAATTAGTAGTATATCATTGCCCATAATTCCAATATACTTCATAATTAAGACCTTTTGTCAAGAAGTGCACTGTGATAAATATTTTAGAATGGAAAACAGATAAAGATCATACCGCAACAAACGATGTTGCAGAAAGATGTTGTTAAACTCTTGACAAGCAAATGTTATACTGTGCAAAAAGCTCTTATCTTAAAACTGAAAACTTACAACTTTGTGAGAACACAGTCGCTTAAGACTAAACATCCTAAAACCCTGAAACTAATTTTTTCTACTCCAATGTGAACAGGAAATAAGTTACAATACTTTGTGCCTTTTTGCAGTTTTCTCTGGTAACTAATTTTTCGTGAAGATTTTCAGGGATATCTTTAAAAATTCTTTCATCATATTTGTCCGAATCAAATTTTTATCCCGCCTAGAGGCGGGATACTTGTAATGGTTTTAGCTGTATTTTGAACTGAATTCATGAAGTAATCTAAAATGCTTATATGCTCACCGCATGTCTCAATCTGGCTGCGTTTTTGAACAGAGGGGGCTGCGGTGGAATTTTTCAGCAAACGAACACCCAGCATCGGACTTACATTTTGTAGTGTGTAGCAATGACTTTGGTTGCAGCAAAATAGTGAAATTTTAAAATTTGAGAAGAGAGGGCTAAGATTCAGTGGAGTTTTCTGCGATAATGAAATATTCTAACATTGCCCCCTTTGGTTAGAAATAAAACTGCAACATTGTGATCACGCGAATATGCAAATTAGGTTAAATTGATTACAAATCAGTTAACACTCGAGAAGAAACAAAGGTCGCTTGTTCTAAAGAAGCATTTCGTGCAGATTCCAGACAAAGCTGGAAAATATTTCCAAAACAAATTTCCAAACAGTGTTCAAACACTGCATAAGAAGAGGAAGGTTAATACTTTTGACCTGAAAACCGAGACAAAAAGAATCAGATGACCATGTTCCATCGCTGATGTAGTTTTACCTCATAACATGTTTAATCTGACCTCCCCTCCCCTTTCTTCTGTCACTTCTCTTTCGTATGCTTGACCCAGGATTACCCTCAAACTATCAGAGCGGATACATAGGCTTCCCACTTCAGCCATCCTCATATCTCGTTATGTGTAGCTACGATCTGGGTTGACTGATGTATGTGTGGTGTGACGCGACACCTTAGCATTAAAGTGAGCCAATCATAGCACGTCAGAACTGCTTCGTGGCATGTTCTCTGTCCGTGACTTTTGTTTTGTCTAATATTATGCGAACCTCGGAGAGCAGACCTTGCTGGACACCTTGACAAAAAGCGATTGCTACCTCAACAGCGGGATAATGCTCCTTTTTAGGAGCCTACTTGTTAATTTCGCTGCATTTTAGCGGTTCATCACAATAACCAAACGCCTGTTTAATACCAAAATGCACAGTGAATGTTCAATTTAGGAATCGTTTGTTAGTAATCAAAATTTCAGATATGTTAAAAATTAATACAATTATTATCAGTTATTATTTTTAGTTTTATGATGGATTATTATCATTAAATAGGTGGTCAATAACGCAGTGTATGATTTTTTATTTGTTACAACTGGACTGCGGGCGTTGTCGATCGGAACGTTTTTTCTCGAAGTATGGAGATTAGAAGAGGCCAAAAGACATAGCATACCTTGTGAACAATTGTCCCACAACAGACGCAGTCAGTAATAGGAGTAGCCATGTACATCCTGTTGTATGCATAATTTGAATAATTTTATCTTTTTGTTTACTTAACGGTGAAGGAGGAGGCTACAAATAAACAAAGCACAAACAGGTTGCTTGGAATTCCAAAAAAGACAATAATTGCTGTTTAATGTAACAAATTAACCTGAAAACATTTGGAGCAACGCAGTTGAAAGTCGTTGGACTTCACTCTCAATTCAGCTTATCTCCAAACGTAGGAACGAACGCGAACCCAAGAAGTGTCACTGCAGTACTTCACGCCAGAAAAAGTCGGTCGTGAGGGTATTCAAAACACAACTGTTGATTCAGTACAAGGATTGTCTAACTCTAACGATTGAGCCACTCAGACACAATTGAACTAGTTTAGTTTGAATTCGCGCCAGACCATATACTCCCATTTCATTAAAATGTGGGAAAGTATAAATTCACTGAAAGTCATGCTACCCTTACATCCATGTATTATGCAATTATTTGCCAATTTCATTAAAACTTTCAGAAAATGCTTCTGGTGCAATGACAGTCCCTGTGAAATGCCAAATATAACATACATGTATAGTGAGAAACAAAAATGGGAAGTTCTGGAACCATTCGTAATAAATTGTGTCCTGCGACTATGATCATATTAAAGTTAACTAAGTGTTTTACAACTTTGCTCTTAGGCATTAGCCTCAAGCTCTTATCATTTTTGATCAGTGGATTTTTAAGCCATTTTCATTGGTTGTTTTGGTTGTTGGTTGTTTTTATTGCTATCTTGTTGAAAAAAGGTTTTGTCAAGTGTATACCACAAATCCAGGTAAGTTTATGTCTGGTTGAATAATTGATTTTGTCGAATAGCGGCAAAAATCATTGGACCGAGGATTGTTCCAGAATTGGCGTGGATCTGAAAAGATGTTTTGCATATAAATCATTTCACAATTTGCCCAGGTCGCTTCTTTATTTTCGCTCTATCAGCCTCCAATTAAGCAATGTGATCTTTCTAAGCTGAATAAAATGTGCAATCTGGCAAAATATTTCAGAAATACATCGGATATAACCATCTTGTTTTTTCATAAAATGTTATTAAAAACTTTGTCTAAAATTGTGACTGAGTTCCGTAAGTTTATAACAATACAAATGAAGTTGAAATGTCACCAAGAGACGCAGAAGGTGCAGAAATTCAAGTTGATATGTGGCCCAAGCGCTTAGTATTGAGTAAGTTATAGCTTTAAAAGGTAGGCTGAATGTAAGGGAAGCGCGACCTTAAACTAAGCCTTTGCACTGGCAAACCGTACTGGTAATCTTAGCTCATTTGTAGTTCTTTCAAAGCAAGGAAAATTTTCAGCCGCTGTCCCATCGTCGGAAATATATGTCGACAATAGATTGCGCGAATTGTTCCAAATGTTCATTTCCGCCTGAAGACAGCCAATACTAATATCGTCCCATACAACCGGAGGTAATTTTTCGCCTTTACTGTTATATCGTAGATAGCCCAAATAATGGCCAGCTGCTAGTAGTGTATTATTCAGCCCACGCTGGAAATTAAATTACACAGCACTGCATTTGATATTGCTTTTGTTAACCAAGCAAAATACTAAAGCAAAATCAAGTTGCAAAAATAAAACATAATGACACTTCAGAAGAAAACATAGCTAAAGTGACAAGTGTTGGATACTTCATTCAAGTTCACCAAGCCTCAGGTTTGGTATTACCGAAAAAGCCAAGTGACAAAACAAACCCTTTCAAATGAAGTTTAGATCCCCTGGACAAAGATTTTATCCTCCACAAAGGGCCTTTTGAAGAAAGGGTAGAGTAGAGCAGAGTACAGTTAAAACTAACTGTATTAAGTCGTTTAACTCCACTTAAGTTTGCGGTTCCCTCTTTTAACTCTTTCTTGAAAAAAGATCGAATTAATTTTAACTCTACTCCAACCTTTCTTTAGAAGGCTCTAGGTTACCCACTATAACCAATTACGTTTACTGACCTGATATATTACTTCAAATGCTGTTAGATATTCTCACGCAACACCTAGTCCGTGCTAGTCAAACATAGACTATAGTAGAAATCTGGGTTCGAGACTTTGAAACGGTTAAATCCGTAAGCCGGAGGTAGTAAACATTTACACACTGACTCAATATTACGTACGTCTCCTTAGCGAACCCAGTCTTTGATCCAGTGCTGGAACTGTTTAATCCAGAAAGAGCAGGCAAAACTATGCATGAGTCACAAATATTTTGCATTGAGTCACGTATCGTTCAACTAAAGTTAACTTTTTATTGGTTCGCCAAATGTTGCCTGGCGAACCAAGTTTTGAGTTATTAGTTCAATTTGTATCAGCTGACAGCGATTCCTGAGTACTTCATGAGTCACGCTTTACAAATTACTGAAATTGCTAAGAAAAGCAGAAATTTTAATTTAAATTATTAATGAAAATACTAAACAAGACTAAATAAAAACACTAAAAATTTGAATTTTTGTACATATAAAAACTGATAAGTCTTGACTGCGTCCGCTCAACCGAAAGTAGGATGACTTTACTCAAAAACATAGGTTTTCCCAGGTTATCCAATTTTTCAAAGGTCAAATAAATGCTATTTTTTGTAGGAAAAACGAATGTTTTAAGTTTTTGATGGCTGTTGCGCTCTCGCAAAGGTCATAAATTATCAAATCATTGTCAATTAAACGCATGAAATTAATAAATTAGTGATAATTGGTTTTTGTATTTCCGAATTATATAAACGTTTCCAAGACAATTTAGAAACCACAGCCACTCAGAAACCTATATCATTCGTTTTCTGCACGACAACTGGCATTTTATTCGATTTTAAAACATTTGGACAGCCTGGGATAACCTATGTTTGGCCCAAATCCGTTATCCGGCAGGTGCACAAATCCTTGTGCAGAGCACTTGCACAACTTTGAAAATTTGTGCAGAGTTTAATTTACAACTAATTAGTACTACTTTCATGTCGTTTCTGTGAGCCTAGCTTTATGCAGGAGCCGTTACCTGCAAGTACCTCTAACGTCTTAAACCAAAATTCGGCAGGTTACGGAATTCTCATTATATGTTTGTGCAGTACAAAAGTTTTTTCATTCCTGAAGGGCCTTGTGCATTTCTGGGGAAATGCCACACCCACTTGAGACATCTTCACTGACTGTGCACAATCTGACTACTTCATTCCCGAAAGGCCTTTCGCAATTTTATAAAACCTGATTAAGTTATGCTCCAGATAAGCCCCATCTTAAATCTTTTATGCAGTGTCACTAAAGCATTTCCTCCATGTTTACAACTAGCAGTAGACCTGCCGGATTTTCCATATATGGAAAATCCGGCAGGTTCTTCAAATAACTTAAGGCACAGAAAGACGTATGCACTTAGCTTCTTCTGTTTTCACTTCAAAAGCACAACGCGAACTTAAAGTGACCTGCCGGAAAATCCGGCAGGTTTACATGTTAAAGATAAGCGAAATAGTGCAAAATCTGCCGGATCCTGCAGGTAATATTTTTGTATCAAACTGAAGCGTCTTTAATGCAGACATGTTTAAGTTAATGCTGGCATCAATTTTAAACTATTTTCAGAACAGAAAGTCACCAAAAATGGACCTGCCAGATCCGGCAGATTTTGGACTATTCTGCCTACCTTTAACACGTAAACCTGCCGGATTTTCTACATATGGCACAGAAAGACGTATGCACTTAGCTTCTTCTGTTTTTACTTCAAAAGCACAACAGCACAAAGCCAGATCCATTTTCGGTGACTTTCTGTTCTGAAAATAGTTTAAAATTGATAAAAGCAACAACTTAAACATGTCTGCATTAAAGACGCTTCAGTTTGATACAAAAATGTTACCTGCCTGATCCCGCAGATTTTGTACTATTCTGCCTACCTTTAACACGTAAACCTGCCGGATTTTTCATATATGGAAAATCCGGCAGGTTCTTCAAATGACTTAAGGCACAGAAAGACGTATGCACATAGCTTCTTCTGTTTTCACTTCAAAAGCACAACGCGAACTTAAAGTGACCTGCCGGAAAATCCGGCAGGTCTACTGCTAGTATTAAACATGGAGGAAATGCTTTAGTGGCAGACTGCATATAAGATTTATGATGGGGCTTATCTGGAGATAAAAATCTCCAAAAACAATCCGTACAAAATCTGCCGGATCTGGCAGGTCATTTTTGGTGACTTTCTGTTCTGAAAATAGCTTATAATTGATACCACCATCAAGTTAAACTTCTGTGCATCAAGACACTTCGGATTGATACAAAAACGCTACCTGCCAGATCCGGCAGATTTTGCATTATTTCTGAAATGCACAAGGCCCTTCGGGAATGAGGAAATTAGATTGTGCACAGTCAGTGAAGATGTTGCAAGTGGGTGTGGCATTTCCCCAGAAATGCACAAGGCCCTTCGTGGATGAAGAAGTTAAATACTGCACAAACATATAATGACAATTCAGTAGCCTTCCGCATTTTGGTTTAAGACGTTAGTGGTACTTGCATGTAACGGCTACTGCATAACTTTGGCCTCACATAAACGTTATGAAAGTATTACTATTTAGTTGAAAATTTTATTCTTCACAAATTTTGAAGTTGTGCAGTCAGGTTGCATGAATATTTGTGCACCTGCCGGATAACGAATTTGGGCCCTATGTTTTGGCGTAAAGTCATCCTACTTTCGGTAAACGGACGCAGTCAAGACTTGTCAGTTTTTATATGTACAAAAATCCAAATTTTTAGTGTTTTTATTTAGTGTTGTTTAGTATTTTCATTAATAATTTAAATTAAAATGTCTGCTTTCCTTTGCAACTTCCGTAATTTGTAAAGCGTGACTCATGATGTACTCTTGAAGGGCTATGAACTGACACAAAATGAGCTAATAACTCAAAACTTGGTTCGCCAGGCGACTTTTGGCGAACCAGTAAAAAAGTCAACTTTAGTCGAACCATGTGTGACTCAAAGCAAAATATTTGTGACTCATGCATAGTTTTGCCTGCTCTTTCTGGATCAAACAATTCCAGCACTGGATCAAAGACTTTGTTCGCTAAGGAAACGCGAGTCTCAATATTTAAAGTTTTTGAGGATTTGTTAATCTCAGAATCTCAGAACCTCAGAATCTCAAAGCAGCACTGACCTCAGCTGTGTCACACTTATCAACCCAAACTTCGGCAGGCAACTCAGGATTAACTGCTGCACAGCTTTTTGTTAGTGTATATTTTTTGGAAACATTAACAGTGGTTTCAGGCCTCATTGAGGTGATCCGGATTGTAAATTTCAAATCCTCATTTGTCATAGCAGTTGGTTGATCACCCGCAGAAGCAAGTATAGCTGTTGATTCCCAAGATCCCTTACTGGTAGTCAAAAGTGTTGGAAAGCTCGATAGTAACGGAGTGGATGTTCCCATTTTAAGGAAAGCTGTATAAATCCCTCCTGCTGAATTCCTCGAGAAGTCACGGGAAGTAAAGATTGGAGAATGTGTAACAAATAAGACTGCAATCGCGGGAAACTCGTATTTTGAAGCTGCAAATGTTGCCACCTTATCTTGGCTGACTGTCCTGGATTTTAGCACATTAAGATATAATGTCGTTGGAAGTGTCGACTTCGTTGTTGACGTCGGTTTAGCGGTGTAGACTACTATTGCTGATGATTGGCTGTTATCTAATGTTAAAACAGACGTTGTCTTTCGCTCAGGGTCAGCCGTCATAGAAGTTTTTAGTGGAGAATGAAATGAAGTTTCTAATGACGCAGACAATTTGGCAAGATTTTCATTGGATGCTGTAGCCAAAGAAAATCTTGACTTTGGTAAAGCCATCGTTAAATGTGTTGGGGCAGATGTTGGTGCTGACGTGATCAATATTGACAATGTAGTGGGTGTTTGGTCCAAACGTTTGCGTGAATATCCTCTTGATACGTCCTCTTGATATGTCGACGGTTTCGATTTTGACAATAAATGATGATTAAGCGAAGCTGGTGACTTTTGTGAGACGACCACTGTTTCGACCTCTGTTGATATTGACGCAGATTTTGTTACCTGAGAAGTTAGCATCGCTGAAGACTCTGGTGGGTTTGGCGAAATCGCGTTTGTACTTGTAGCATCCGCAGGGAACGTTATTCTAACTGATGCCACTGAGTTTAATTTTGTTACTGTATATGTAGCTTTCCCAAGATATGTCGGGGTAGAAGATAAAGCTGGTAAGTTGGAAAGAGCCACTGCAGCACTGGTAATCGTAGGTTGTGAATCTGCTGACTTTGAGATTATACTTAGTAAGCCTGTTTGTGCTGACACCTGCTTTATTTCTTGTGAAAATGTGAGCGTCGTCCTCAATTTCGATAAAGTTACTTTTAATCCTAAACCTGCAGAGGCTGCTGTATTTGTTGAACCAGACGAAAGCCTCTGTGACGCTTTTCCCACTGAACTAAATTCTGCTTTCTGCGATGGTGTCGGCGATACTGATCTTCTCAAAACTGTTGCCACAGTATTCACAATTGACAAAGTGGCTGACTTAGATGAGACTTCTCGCCAGGTATTTGACGAATCCTGTGCTTCGGCTGAAAATGGCATGGCTGAAGATAACGCAGATGCTTTTGCCAAAAGCGTTGAAGCTGACAGTAGAGAGACTGTTGATTTTATTCCCGCTCCACTTGAGTTTGTTGATATCGAAGCCGTTTCTGCTAGAGCTTTTAGCATTGATGAGGATGCCGTCGATTTTGACAGAATAAGATGTGTTCTTGTAGTTCGGACTGATGAAGTTGTTGTCTTTGATGCCGATCCCATTGACTTTGATGTCGTCGTTGATTGTATTGTTTCTTGTAGGTGTGATGTTGATTTTGATGCCAGACTCTCAGTGTTTAGCGCTAATTTTGGTTTCGTTAACTGCAGAGATTCTGCCATCCCAAATGACTGTGACGAAATCAGCGGAATCACTTTTGCACTTGGCGTATGTGGTGCTTCACTTGTAAAGACAATGATTGAAGATGACACCGCTAATATTGATAAAATCGATTCAGCAGTTGAAACTGTAATTTGTAAAGATGTTGAAGTCGATTGCATTCCATATGTGCTTTTCCATACAGTCGTCGTTTCTGTTCGAGACGTCAACATCAACGGGAACGATGTCGATTTCGGCAGAATCAGTTGTGTCACTGTGGTAAGGATTGCTGAAGTCGTTGACATTAATTTAACTACATTTGACTTTGGCAGTGTCGTTGTGTGCTTTATTTCTTGTGAGGGTGAAGTTGATGCTACTGTCCTCCCCTGAGAATTTGCTAGCGTTGATGTCGGATTTGTTTCTGGCGAGGCTGTTAACGAAGTGATTTTTTCGGTTGTCTCCACGAGTGACAATCTTGTTAATGTTGACACCACTTCTTGGGACGTAGTAAGTGCAGATGTTGCTCTTTCTGCATACATTGGCAAGGACGACGAAGCAAACGTCTTTAACAGATTGACTGCTTCACTTGTAGCGGCCACGGGTGCGGTTACTGATTTTGTTGATTCTGTTAAGCTTGATAGTGATGATGCTAGTTTTATTTCCAGTGGAGTTGTACTCGCCAAAGATGACGGTTTTGAAAAAATAACTTGTGTATTTGTAGTTGCTATAGATGAACCAGTTGACTTAGATTGCACTTCCGTTAGAGATATTGTTGTTTCTATTAAGTTTGATAGTGATGATGCTTGCTTTATTTCCAGTGGAGTTGTACTCGCCAAAGATGACGGTTTTGAAAAAATAACTTGTGTATTTGTAGTTGCTATAGATGAACCAGTTGACTTAGACTGCACTTCCGTTAGAGGTATTGTTGTTTCTATTAAGTTTGATAGTGATGATGCTTGCTTTATTTCCAGTGGAGTTGTGCTCGTCAAAGATGACGGTTTTGAAAAAATAACTTGTGTATTTGTAGTTGCAATAAATGAACCAGTTGACTTAGATTGCACTTCTGTTAAAGGTATTGTTGTTTCTATTAAGTTTGATAGTGATGATGCTTGCTTTATTTCCAGTGGAGCTGTACTTGTCAAAGATGACGGTTTTGAAAAAATAACTTGTGTATTTGTAGTTGCGATAGATGAACCAGTTGACTTAGATTGCACTTTCGTTAAAGGTATTGTTGTTTCCATTAAGTTTGATACCGATGATGCTTGTTTTATTTCCAGTGAAGCTGTACTCGTCATAGATGACGGTTTTGAAAAAATAACTTGTGTATTTGTAGTTGCGATAGATGAACCAGTTGACTTAGATTGCACTTCCGTTAAAGGTATTGTTGTTTCTATTAAGTTTGATAGTGATGATGCTTGCTTTATTTCCAGTGGAGTTGTACTCGTCAAAGATGACGGTTTTGAAAAAATAACTTGTGTATTTGTAGTTGCGATAGATGAACCAGTTGACTTAGATTGCACTTCCGTTAAAGGTATTGTTGTTTCCATTAAGTTTGATAGTGATGATGCTTGCTTTATTTCCAGTGGAGTTGTACTCGTCAAAGATGACGGTTTTGAAAAAATAACTTGTGTATTTGTAGTTGCAATAAATGAACCAGTTGACTTAGATTGCACTTCTGTTAAAGGTATTGTTGTTTCTATTAAGTTTGATAGTGATGATGCTTGCTTTATTTCCAGTGGAGCTGTACTTGTCAAAGATGACGGTTTTGAAAAAATAACTTGTGTATTTGTAGTTGCGATAGATGAACCAGTTGACTTAGATTGCACTTTCGTTAAAGGTATTGTTGTTTCTATTAAGTTTGATAGCGATGATGCTTGTTTTATTTCCAGTGAAGCTGTACTCGTCAAAGATGACGGTTTTGAAAAAATATCTTGTGTATTTGTAGTTGCAATAGATGAACCAGTTGACTTAGATTGCACTTCCGTTGACTCTGCTCCGCATGAAGACTCTAGTGCAGATGTTAATTGAAATACTGAAAGCTTTTGCGAATCAGATGTTGTCAGCTCTCTAAATATTGCGGTCGCACCCGTATTTTTTGTGGTTGTATCTGTCTGTTGCTTCCTTCCAGATACATATTGCGAAGCTGATGACGATCTGACAAACGAAGTAATGACTCTCACAGTCGTAGTTGCTAGAGATGGCAGTAATGGTGTAGTTGCTTGTATATCACATGCTGTAGTTCCATGAGCACTATTAAGGCAACTCATAGCCTTTCTGTCTGTGTAATCTGTGCAAACATTAACCACTCATACTTAGGATGAGTATCACACGGTATTTTTGTCATAAAATTCAGTCCCACTCGGAACAGGGTCCCACTCGGTACTTTCCAATTTTTAAACAATAACTGTCCCACTCGGTACTTTAGAGTCCCACTCAGTAGTTTTGAGTCTCACTCGGTATTTCTAAGTTCCAGTCGGTACTTTCGGCTCTCACTCGGTAGTTTGTTGTCTCACTCGGTTTTTTAGGAGACTAAATTTTTCTATATTTAATGTCACAATTTGCCAGAATTTGCAATATATATTTGATAAATTGTTCAGACACTGCTGAAGATAAAACACTGAATCTTTGTTCTTTGTTTGTTTTATTCACTACAATCTTTTTGTTTGCTTTTTGTGTTTGTATATTTAACATTTTTAGCGAAAATTAGTAAAAAATAGGCCTAACCACTAAATTAGCAGAAATTGCAAATTTTTAACGTTTTTAGCAAAAATTAGAAAAACTAAAGGTTTTAGCTATTATTAAGAAATTTTTAGATTTGTTTGTTTTAGACTTGTAGTTTTTCATAGCTTCAGAATGCTATAAAATCAAACAATTTTCCAGTTTTTAGTGCTCAAATTAAACTAATTTGAATTTTATTTAATTAATTCTTAATTTTGAATGTTAAATTGCAGTTAATATCTACGAGTACTTATCTACGATCTTTAGTAATACATGAAAATTATACTTTAAATACTTTAAACTGAGCGTTACAATATAAAGTACCGAGTAGGTTCAAAAGTACCGAGTGGGACTTAATAGTACAGAGTGGGACTCAAAAGTACCGAGTGGGACATAAAAGTACCAAGTGAGACATAAAAGTACCGAGTGGGACTCCAGCGTACCGAGAGAGACAGCAGCTTCGAGTGGGATTGCTTGAGAATGATGAGAAAAGTACCGAGTGGTACTCGTATCGAGTGATACCATACTTAGTATGGCTTTCTATCAATAATGGAAACTGCGTCATGGGTCATTATGTCATGCTTCGTTTGCTTCGTTATTTGTGCTTGGGTCACTGGGTCTTGGGTCACTAATTTTGTGAAACCTTTGGGCCAGTGTGGGTCAGGGTCAAGCTTCCTGTGGTTCACTTTAGGCCTGGGTCCGCAATTTTACTGGGTTATTTTGGGTCTGGGTTACAGGGTCCTGACAAATCTTTAAAGTTTCCATTTTCGTTGTGGAAGTTTAGCTGGTTTTAAAGGTAAACCCACAGTTTCCAAAAATTTTCGCGCTATCACTAACAAGTTAGTTAAATTTATTACTCATAACTGCTCCCCGCAAATCAGACCCTAGCGAACCCCACCCCGCAAGTCAGTACCTAATCGAAACGGGAGAACGCTCACTCGCTGTATGTTTATGTGGTTAAGCTCGAAAACACAAGCAGTGTGTTGGCGGATGTTGTGCCTGCTTCGAGCTTTAGAACACAAACATAGCGCACGACATGCTTTGAAGTGATGGGTCTAACTTGCGGGAGGGTGGGCCGTTAGCGAGCAGAGCATAGATTTTGCTCTGATAACATAGAGTGTGCCTAGTGGCACACTCTTAGATTATGTACTCTTGCTAACACCAAGAGTACATAATATACAAGTGTGTGTGACAGCAGACAAGCTTTCCGTTATCAGCTCTAAGGTACATGCTCTGTTCGCTAGCTAAACGCTGACCCTGTTCGTATGTGTTCCTTTCAAAGAAATTTGCACGATATCTTTACGTGTTAGAGTTCAAAATCACAACCTGTGTCCGTCCAATTTGTGTCTGCTTCAAGCTTTAACACCTGAAGATAGCGTGCAAATTTCTTTGAAGTGAACATACACATTTGTGGGGGGGTCACTAGGTACACGTTTGTGGAGTCAGCCGTTAGCGTGCAGAGCATGTCCTAGAGCTGATAACAAAGAGCTTGCCTGCTGCCACATTCTTATATATTGATGTGCTTCTGGTAACACTTCCGATGATGTCTCCAATGTTTCCTGCTTTTATTCTGAAATTTGTTTGAGAATCTACCTGATTCGGCTCCCACAACTTGGCATCCACCAACAAGTTTTTTGTTGCAGCCTGTGTCATCAATTGAGTCATCCATTAAACGGAAACAGTGAGACCCCTCTGTATTATCAATGACAGTAACATTGTCCCTAAATAAGTAGTTTCTGTCATTACGTAATCTGAGCGTTAGCTTGCAGGATGTAAAAAATGCATAAATCATAAATGAAAATAGTAGAGCAAAATTAGGCTCTTACACAACTATCCTAAAAATAAAAACTCCAGAATCACATCCTAATGATTAAACCTGCACAATAAATGCTATCGCCAGAACGTTTGCGGTCAGAATAAGGAAAATTATGTAGTCGCCTGTTGTAATCTGTCAGCTAGCCAGACAGCGAATCTAGTTTGAATTTTTATGAAAACTGCAACTTTACAGAACACTTTAGTGTCGTCCTTACAGCACTACTGTGGAGCCGTCATGAGATAGTATGCTTTCAGAGGAATCGTTTCTATATCCGTCTGTCCAAATCTCAAAACTGAAACAGCAACCACGGTTTAACAAATTAAGGGGGGTCGCTTTGGATCAAAATCGATAGTCACGGATTTCACTCATTTTTGCACACAATATAGGTATACATGCTCTCTAAAACAAGACAGTAGCAAGGAAAATACCGACTCAACCTGCGCCCACACTGTTGGCAGCTCGGGCAAACAGTACCTTACAATAGTAGAGAGTAAATGACGCTATTTTTAAATTTCATGAGCCACACGACTGATAGCCTTGTAGAACACCACGGATAATTGCTATGGCAATTATTCAGTGTCAGCATCCCCTTTCCTCTAAAAATGCATAGGTTTTAGCACTGAAATATTACTTAATCAACAGTATTAATTTGCCATATTAGTCGACCCCAATTTCGCTGCCATTCTGTCTTCACATGACTTTGGAGGGCAAATCACAGACATTTTCAAGTTTGCCAACTTTGACAGTATCGTTTGGTTTCGAACTCTCATATTTTGTCTTGAGTAGTAAGGAAAATACCGATTCAGCCTGCGCCAACAGTACCTTACTAGACAGTAGACAGTAGATGACGCTATAGTAGATAACCTATTTTAAAGTTCTTGAGCCACACAAAGATGACTCGATACCCTATAATTTCTCTTACAATTACTTCTGTTCCACGCCGTTCTGCTTAATAGTAAGGATGTCAGTATGTACATCTGCCTTGGATTTTCAAAAAACACCTACAAATCCTACTTAAACTAAATATATACTAATAACTCCTAGATAGCAACAACCCAATAACCACTTGGGTCAATTTATTTATTTATTGCGGTTACTACAATCACAACAATCTGATACATATTACAGAGTTGCATAATGTCCATAAGCATAAAATTAAACGAGGTTAGCACAATTATAGAACATTTTAAGTCAGGAAAAATATGAAAACTGAATGCGGAAATTTACCTGAGTATGTAGAATACGAGAAAATAAGAATATAGCAAATCAAAAGAATAATGGAAGAAATAGCCAAATCAAGCACGTAACCAGCTGAAAAAGTAAATAAATGTGAAATAAAGGTGACAATTAGATGATAGAGTGCACCATTTCAATATCAGGAATGTATATTTGAATCGAACACAAGTTTCTAAATTTATATACCAGCGTGCTTCAGACTTTTAAAATTATAATTTAAAAATCGCGATTAGATATCGATACGAAAGGTTCGTGAAGAGAATGGATATATGAATTTTGGTGGAATAAAACATTTATAAAACGTTTAGGAAAGAAATTAGAAACATTTTAAATCATGAGAAGGGGTAGAAGAAATCAAGTGCAATACGCATTAATGGGATTTTAGTGACGTTGTAAACTTAACACTTGGTCAAAGTCTTTCGGCCCTAATCCCTCAGGCCCTGACCAATTGAAAGTGTGAAATTTAAATGTGGTCTATAAAGATAGACCAGGGCGGGATTAGGACCCATAAGCTCATCATCAGAGAGATCCAGTACTGTTTTATTTAGAAATTAGTATATAGATGTACTGGTTGGGCCAGCTCCTATCGAAGTAGGAACCAGAACTGTATGAGTCTAAATCCTACCAATCGTACATTCATATACATGCTAACTCCTGCTATAGTGGTTCGAAATAGGAGTAAATAGTGTGCAATGTAAAAGCAAGAGAAGAATTAATAAGTAGAGGTACGATGGACCGTCAAAATAAATCGAAATAGTAATGGGCGATGTGCCCAAGGCTTTACCAAGAAAACCCCTCATAAGAATAAAATGAAAGAATTTATGGGCGAATTTGGCCCGAAACTTACATTGGGCAAATGCCCTAATTACAAAGGGCAGAGCCCAAGTTACAATGGGCATGCGCCCGAGTTGCATGTGCTAAGAAAAGAACAAAATATAACAATTCAGAATATATAATGAATCTGTCATTTAAAATCAAAAATGAACACAACTCCAATAAGACTAATTAATTTCCGGAGCAGCATTTACTAAAAAACTTAGTTACCCATAGTTACAGGTAAGACAAAATAGAAACCCAAAATCAATTAGTTAAAATAAAAAAGAATTAGAATAAAGATTTTTCAAAAAGTTAGTGAAGGATCAGGGTCGCGTAGGGTCATAGCAGAGTTCATGATTCATGATTCAAAATTCAATGCCATCGTCCAGAATGTTATATATTAGAATAAGCTGATAAGCTTATTTTTCGGTTTTTATAGAGTAGATTTGATACTTATTGCTTCTGATCATAATCCATTACATCTCGTCGATAGGTCCCTTCAAACAAACATTGCGCAAAATGATCATGGCATAAAGTATTCTTTACTACAAACTTTGTTACACCTTAGGCGCGTTTTTTGTCCACACCATTACATACAAAACTATACATTTTAGCACGAAGCCCACAAAATTCACTAATATGACTACCTGTAGTCTCATCCTTCATGTTACCTATCTGTTTTTAGTTTTCCAAAGAATACAATGGATGATCCTTCGGTAGTCGCTAAAGTCAAACAAATCAGTATCTGCAGACATATCTAAGTCAAACAAATCAGTATCTACAGGCATATCCTTATATACATTATTACATTCAACTAAATAACAGAGACTATCAGTACCAGTAAAAAGCAATTTCACAGCACATCCATACTTATCAATAACATAGTCATAGAGAAAATCATACAAGAGCAATTTAGACAGATCAAGCACAGTAAAGCCCACATACATGGGCTTATTGAGCTCAACCGTCGCCCGGCTCATACAAACAGTAGCTAAATCCTCATTAAAAGCAGCTGCCCTCTCACAACGAGGTTTGGATACCAGCGAAACCGAGCTTGTTCATGTATTAGTTCAACATTGACATAACGACGAACATTTCCCATAGTTTTTCCGAAAACAGGGTTATTTAATAATTTGAACAAATTCAAAATCAGTTGTAGCCGCTTTCCGCATCTCAGTATTGAAATTGATACACTTATGCATCCAGGCTGACTGATTAGATGCCAGGATGCGATGCGCATGCTGTAAGTTTAGACCTAATGATAAATATAATTTTAGCTTACGAAAGTGTATTATATACTTTTTCTTATTTGAAAGATTAGGCACCGGCTTATGCACAATATCAGTTTTAATACCATGATGCGGCTGCATCTATGCATCTAACATATCCCTCCTTTATATCTGTATCCACAGTATACCAATCAATTTTTTCAATTTCAGTTTGGGAGAGCCAGTGAAAATTTGAGCACGGCAATTTTTGACTCATAGCCCATCCGTACTTATTAGAATCAAGATACAAAATATATGACAATGGTAATGAGCTATCATAATTTTCTAAGTAGGGATTATTTGCTTTGGCATAACGATGAGAAATCATCGCTACACCTCCACGAATACCCTGCTCACAAAGCATGTACTGGTTGACATCTTTGAGAAGTTCCAGCTTTACTCCACTCAGCTTAAGACAAACAACCCATCCAGAACTTGGTAATGTAATGCAATGGATAGGATCCAAACCATAATGCTGAAAGCAAGAAGCCCTAAAACTCTCAAAAACATCTCCCAGTAATAAAACATCGCATAACAGATATAGGTCATGATATTCACCAATAGTTACAATACTAAAGTGTCTCCAAATTGTCATAACCTTCGTTAGAGATTTCCTGTTTCATCAACCGGTTATAAAATGCTGCCTTAGGTGGAAGTTTATATTCATCAAAGCGGTTCCAGGAATCTATATAATCATAAGGATATATGCCTTTCCGAAAGAGCAGTTCACGTTGTGATTCATCAGGGCAAACAGCTGACGTCAGAAGTAGTTGTTCTGACTGCAGATTCTTTACTTAGCTTCTTTGGATCCCTCATCACTTCCTTTATCAAATCGACTTGCTTTCTTCAAAGAAAAAGACAGGTAGTCTTCCGTAACTTTGGCAACGGCATTCAGATTAAGATTTCGCGATTTACAAATGGCTCCAATGATATGGCTGTCGTATCGTCGAAGATTGATAACAACCACGGTTACGTCTCTGTTTAAGCTATATAGTTGATTGCATTTGTTGTGTGCTGGACCTTTGTATTTTCCACAGAGATGACAATGGTCTCTTACTCTGCCCGCTTGAAGCTGCGTTTTACAAATGTGACAGTTCACTGCATCTTTGGATGAGCGCTCTTCACCTTCGCCAAGCCCGAGAGGAATTGGCTTATCAAGGTCAGAAGTGTGGTTCTTACCAATCTTGATCAACGCGTCCAGGAATTTCTGCACACAATCTTTTCTACGATAAACAATAGGTCTTCCAAATGTTCTAGTACCAGCTCCACAACACTGCATCACCTCAATGAGTCCAAATCCACAAGGCGTGTGTAGCTGGTATGCCGTGCTAGAAGACTTTGTACAGTCAGGTTGGCAAGTATCCATCTTTTCGGCAAGGCATTCAAAATCTGCATAAACGGCAAGGGGCGCTCTTAGTGCTCTCTGATGATTTTTAAACTTGAGCACATTATCCTCAGGCATATTCACCTTGGCTGGGCTGTTCTTTAAACATCGATAAATGTGATCTTTAAGCTTCTGTTCACTATACTGTGGTAGGAAACATCGTCGACAGAAGTACTTCTTGTGGCTATCCTTCTGTTGATCTGCAAACAATCGATCCAAATGCTTGATCCAGCAATAGTGCCCTTTGTACAGTAGCAGATCAATATGCTTCATATTACTACGCTTTGAGATGTGATGCGGAAAAATTGTTTGCTTCTCCAGACCATTAACATTGATTGAAATATTAGTCAATTGTTCAAATACACGAATATCTTTAAGCTTGATGGGCATATCCAACCCACTGAGGTTCAGTTCATGCTCGTAGGATGTGTACTTTGTAACGCGGTTATCATTATTTTTTCGTTTAACTGGATACAGGGCTGACAATACCGACCATAGAAAACACTTTTTGTCAGCATTCTTAACATTAATAATAGCTCTTTTAGCTTCAATCCAATCAGAAATTTTTCGCTATGAAGAGCCGCGAAGTGGCTTGTGAGCAGCGACATGCATATCTAAATGCACGACATCATCGACGGCCCAGTCTGACTCTGATCCCAACTGAACGTCTTTTGCTTTGCAGCAAAAGTGTGTATCAATCTTTTCTTCCGGTTTGGTATTTCTGTACAACCGAACTCTTAAGCAAAGCCTGAATTTAACCCCAACAAGCTCCATACAATCATATTCTAGCAGCTGCATAATCTTTCTGCGGCATTCATTGAAGAAGATGCATGGATCACCTACTCTATTTGATACCCATTGAACCAACCGTTGAATGACTGCTCGACTGCTACCACATTATAATCAGCCTTCAGCACGGTTTCCTTCATCGCAGTTTGTCTGTGTGTTGCAATCATTTGAATCGTCTTTAGTATTATTTTCTTCGTTGTTATCTGCAACAGGATTATCTTCATCCTGCTCAATGGACAGAAACTACTTCTTAACGGCAGGTTCAGAGCCATCTAGCGATCTCATCCTTTCATGCTTTTTTGCGTGTCGTTTCAGTGCATCCAATCGTGACAACGAGTAGCCACACTGTCCATATTCGAAGCGATCACTCTTATGGACACTATCAGTATGTCGTTGGAGGTTTCGATGTGATTTGACCACCATATCAAAAATATCGCAAGAAAGCTCCATTTTCTAAAAGCAAACAAAAACAATAACTGATAAGCTAACATGCATTATATATAATACTATGTTTAAATATTATAACATTTTAACAATAAAAGTAAAACAATACCTTTATAAAATTATGACAGCACTATTTCCTTAGACGACGCTGCACTAACTCACAGAATAACGAAGAATGCATAGCATTTGCGATCTGAGATCCAGAACACATCTGCGTACATAAATTACTACTCAACTTCTACTATGAAAGTAAACTGTTCATTTAGCTATTACAGCCGAAACGAACGAAGCTTTCAAACGGAATTCGATACCAATTAATCTTAAATCACTAATTGTTTTAAAATTGATTGTGATGCCTTAAGGGGCGCTTCCATTATCGAGATTATTGATGTAAAATTTGGACCGATAACTCAATTTTAAAGAAATCCCAACTGAAGTTAGTTTGGTTGGCGTGGCATGTTTTGACAAAATTTCAGTAACTGAGACCATCTGCTTTGCTAGCTACCATTATGGCTTAAAAAATCGAAATTTATTAAAGCCCCAAACCATTAACTCGAATGCACTATGTGAAAGAGCATAAAAAGAGCTTTACAACGATGTGCATATCACTTCTTCACGTGGTTTCTGTCAAAAGTTACAGGCGGTTGAACAATTGGCAAATTTACGTTGACCATTCTCATTTCGTTTAGCAAAGTAAAAACTAACAGTTCGAAAATGAATTCTAAAGGATATTTCATGATGCTTTTGTGTTGGATTTGTCTATTATTTTATAAAATGCACTACGCAACTTATTAAAATCATAAAATATGTGCAAAACAAAAGCAATTAGAGCGAAATTTTCCAATTTAACTTTCTCATAAATGCTTCGACCAAACTTGCTCAAATTTTGCATGTACGTTTATTAAAGAGGTACGCAGGGGCACTTTTTTCATTCTTTGCTTAAACCTTAAATTCCGTGAGATATCGACTTCGAAAGTTTTTTAACATTTATAAAATACTCAAAATTGCACAAATCAAAAAAATGAAAAAAGTGCCCCTGCATTAGGTCCGTTTATAGATTTGTGCAAAATTTGAGCTACTTTTATTTAGCCGTTAATGAGTGACACCATTTTGAAAATTTTAAATTATCCCTCTTGTGTAAGTTGTAAGCCAAGCAATAAATTTTTCAAACTCAGCAAATTAGTACTTAGCACCAACTATCGTTGCTGAAAATTTGAAAGAGATTGGTTGAGAATTGAATGCAGGAGAGCCGGTCCCGGTAATGGAAGCGCCCCCTTAAATTAGATACTAAGCATTAGCGGATTATGTCATAGATGACAACAAAAGATCACTTACCACCCTATAGCAGGAATGAGCAAGTGACAAAATCCTCAAAAATATTTCCCTTTTATATAGTATTTGCAATGCGCGAGAAGAAATCTTATTGGTTGAAACGAACAATTGCTGCATTTTGATTGGGTAAATAGGTCACGTGACCTATTATGTCTGTTGATACGGATATGTTTGACTTTAGCCACTACCGAAGGATCATCCATTGTATTCTTTGAAAAACAAAAAACAGATTGGTAAAATGAAGGATGAGACTTCAGGTAGTCCAATTAGTGAATTTTGTGGGCTTCGTACTAAAATGTATAGTTTTAAGTGTGTAGTGAAGATTACCCTATGCCATGATGATTTTGTGCAATGTTTGTCTAAACCTATCGACGAGATGTAATGGATATGATCAGAAGCGATAAGCAGCAAATCTACTCTATGAAAACGAACAAAATAAGCTTCTCAGCTTTTGATGATAAACGTTACATTCTGAAAGATGGCATTGAATTTTATGCTTATGGACATTATGCAACTCTGTAATATGTATCAGATTGTTGTGATTGTAGTAACTGGAATAAATAAATAAATTGACCCAAGTGGTTATTGGCTTGTTGCTATCTAGGAGTTAGGAGTATATATTTAGTTTAAGTAGAATTAGTAGCTGTTTTTGTAAAATCCAAGGAAGATGCGCATACTGACATCATTACTATTAAACACTAGGAACAGAAGTAATTGTAGGAGTAATTATAGGGTATCGAGTCATCTTTGTGTGGCTCAAGAACTTTAAAATAGGTTATCTACTATAGCGTCATCTACTGTCTACTGTCTAGTAAGGTACTGTTGGCGCAGGCTGAATCGGTATTTTCCTTACTACTCAAGACAAAATATGAGAGTTCGAAACCAAACGATACTGTCAAAGTTGGCAAACTTGAAAATGTCTGTGATTTGCCCTCCAAAGTCATGTGAAGACAGAACGGCAGCGAAATTGGGGTCGACTAATATGGCAAATTAATACTGTTGATTAAGTAATATTTCAGTGCTAAAACCTATGCATTTTTAGAGGAAAGGGGACGCTGACACTGAATAATTGCCATAGCAATTACCCGTGGTGCTCTACAAGGCTATCAGTACGACCATTACGTTTAATCAAAATGGAGGTGCTGTGGTATCTCCACCAGACAGGCACCCACCTCTTGACAGTCTCGGTAAATTGCACAGGAGGGGTTTTCGAAATAGGGTGCTAGAGCTTATTTTTCCAAGCTCTAGACTTGACATGATCCTCGACTTGTAGCACAGTAAGAAGCCACTGCGCTACATGAGGTTCCAGCGGGAGTTAGGACAGTGGAATAAGAGATGATTGAGCTTCAGGCAGCAACAATAAGACAACACAATCAACGAAAACGGTAGAAGATTAATGCAAACCTATCAACATTTTTAAATGCGCACTCGAAGTGAACATCTTACTCGAAAGTGTTTGCCAACAGCGCCAGGTGCTCACTATTTCTGATTCGGATCATAGTGGTGTCAAGGCACTCGCAAAACTTAGCATTGTCTTGCCAGGAAAGAAACACTTGTTCGTGATAGATGTAAGTATAACCTTGCTCAATGTCTGATCGAACGGACAAATCTGAAATCAAATATTATTTTAAATAACAGTACACAACATGCCATAACGTGTCGCTGGATATAAACATTGTATTTGTCGAAAGTATTGAGTATAACGTTAACCATTTGACTGACGTCTTCAGTTATTCATTTAAACATACTTTCCGAATTCTATTTGATTTGATCAAAGAAATAATGGACTTAATGCCTTAAGCTGTCTTGAATGCTGATACGTAAAATCGATTAAATACAATACCTTTACCACTGATTGGACATGTTTGTGTATTAATAGCAGCCACTTCCAATATTGTTAGCAAGACTGTTGCTGAAAAATGATTCATACCAGTTGCCGATAGAGCCCGAGTGTACAAGTGCTGAAACATTGGAAATGCTAAGGCCAGGTAAAGTTCATTTTTTGTAGATTTTTTAACTAGATTTAGATTTTTCAGTTTGTCAATTTTGTATCATGTATGGGCCTTGGTTGAAATTAAGCAACAAATTGACAAATTGGGCAAACAAACTTGAAGCAAACAAAACAATTAATCCAATTTAAGTTAAAGCGGATTTGGATGTTTAGTTTGTGGCACTGATGCCGTCCTTGGATTTCAGCGTCTTACCAGTCTACATTCACGAACTCATCCATTCTTCATTCCAAGAACTTCACTGAAAACCGTTAATCTAAAGTGGTTACCTTTTTGTGCCAGTCAAATATTAAGCTCTAGCCGAAGGAGACACTTGGGAAATTATTCACCAATTGTGAGCTGAAAGGTACCAACAATGCAGGAATCCTTAGTTACCGTATAATTTGCGATATATCCTCGCGATCTAGGACAATTAAAGCGACAAATGACAAAAGAGCAGCTCCTAAGGAATAAGTTTCATACAAAGGAAATAGTGTTATGATACCTATGCTATCCTGTTTGCTGTACTTAGCAAAACTTAATTATAATTCGCAATAGCGTCTTTGATACTGGTTTAGTTTGTATCAGCATTCCATCGTTTCACTTTTCTCTACAGATAAATGTTCTCAAAAGCTGCTTGTTAGCAAACGTTTAGCAAGCCAAATGAAAGAAGTCTGCGGAGAGTGTTTTGTTCTAATTTATTAGAGCAATGTAAAGGCTGATGCCCTAGTGGTCCTGTAATTAAAAACAAACTTTTCTATCAAGTACTACGCGAGCAATGGCTTGTCAAAGTTGAAAAGGCGGCAAAGATTAAATGATTTTGAAAAGGATAATGTCTTAACCAAACAAGGTAATGACTTATAGAAGGTATAAAAAACTAAAGGAAAGTTCGTAAGGCATAACTTGCTGCCAAGAATTAGAGATAGTAGTAAATGCTTACGCAAGACACTTATCTGACTCTACGCAAGACACTCTAAGCTCCAGACGTCGCAGCAAAATTTAGCGATGACGCAAAGCAAAACCTTTAGGCCGGAAAGACTTACCTACCCTCAAATTCTGAGAAGCTACACCCTCTCACCCCTTAGCATCATTAGAACACTCAATACGTACTAATCTAGCAAATCGGTCCTAGATTTTTACCAGCGACTGTGTAGTTCTTTGGCTGTGTAGCTAATTAATTGTTTGGTTGTGCGCATGGTAATCGAGGAGTCAGCTACGGTTTGGAATTCTTTGGAAGAAGTTGCTTTCTTATGTTCGGGGGAAGTCCGTTTCGGATTTTCATGTGGGTTTGTCAAAGTTTTGTTGTTTACCATAAATTCATGTAAAGTCTGTTTCGAGATTATCCTAACTTTTTTGTTTTTTCAATGGTTTTGCCCGTTGTTGAGCGTTGATTATCAGTAAAATCGTTGTAACCTTTTCACTTGAGTTAGTTGGTCCGCTCTCATTTCTTTCCGACATCGTACACCACGGTATTCACCTAACATCGAAGGATCTTAACCTAAGAAAAAAGTGGACAACATTATTTTATTTCTCTTAGAGTTAAACATCACATGTTGCGACCATATCAAGTAGTAGATGCCGGAAGGAAGTGGTGACATTGTCTATAAATTTTAATATGAACGTTATTTGGAACACAAATTAAGGAATATCCAATCTTTTAAAAAATTTTCCCACCTATACGAATACATTTTTTTGCGTTTTCTGCGAACAACCACCAGTGCGCGATGCTGTAATGGCACCTCTTTTAAAGTTACATCCTGGGGCAAATCTTCAAGATCCTGGCTATGTTTAAATGTCAAATAAAAGTTTTTGTCTTCCAACGATGGGGGTAGTCAGCAGACGCAATATGAGGGGCAACATCCCCCAAATTCAAACTCCTCAATTCCAGCCAAACTTCAGAGTCCAAATTCTCCCAACCCCTGTTTCAGTTGCAGGTGCTTAATGGGTGAGGGATCTCCAATTCACTAAAACAGTTTGGCAACCTGCCGTCCCACCCTTGAGTCTAGTTGAGTCATGCCAAACTTTACGGATCATACATGGCTATTTTACATGACATTCCCCGGTTTTGACCCAACTGTGGAAAATTTTGAAGATAAGTTCCCACAATTCATTTCTGCAGCCACAGTTCAAGGAATCCGTGGATTTTGGCAGCATCAGTTCTTTTGTTGTGATCACTGGACTACCGAAGTTGTTAATTCCACCCCATTTGAGTTTGATAATGCTGCTGGTTCTGTCATTTCTTGTGAGGATGCTGTCGATTCTGTTGTGAAAGGTTGAAATCAGGATCTGAAAGATGTGAAGAAAAGTGTCCATGGCGTGGATCGAACCGCCGAGCTCTGGATTAAAAGTAAAACGTTCTACCACTTACCAATGAAATCACACTAGAACCATATAACCATATATTTTAACCCTTAGCCCAACGAGATCCGCCATATAAACCAAACCAAACATCCTGACCTGCAATTCCGCCATTCCCATGCATCACAAACGACTTCATCTTCTCAGAGCGGTAAGGCCACAGTACGGTCGCCAAATGTGAAACCATGAAATCAGGATCTGAAAGATGTGAAGAAAAGTGTCCAGGGCGGGGATCGAACCGCCGAGCAGAATTAGAAGTAGAACGCTATACCTCTTACGCCACATCCCCGGACGTTGTAAGTAGGTTATTATGCTGATTTCAACCTTTCCGGGTTGCTGATATTTAACACTGTTATCAGACCCTAAATATTTTTCACGCGGATGTCGCATTTGTTTCTTGCTAGGATGTTTAGTAAAGCGGTTTCTTTAGTTGTTTCCACATGTGACGAACCTATAAATTCTGATATCACTTCCTGTGACTCAGTAAGTGTAGAGGTTCCTTCTACCGCAAGTGCTATAATGTATTGCGAAGATGGCGACCTTAATAAATTTACTCCGTTGGTGAGGTTATAGAGTTTGCTACCGCTTTTGAGTTTGATAATGCTTGTGTTTTTTCCTGTGGAGCTGAATTTAAGATAAAGTTGACGGTTTTAATAAAGTCTTTGTGTATTGTAGTTGCGACAGATGAGGTAATCGACTTAGAATGCATTTTTTCAATTTTGGTACAATTTTGGGTTTTCTATATGTTCTGAAGTTGTTGGACGTCGTTGGATATTTTAGAAAAATCCGGTCTTTAGTTGTAACAGCTACAGAGGAAATCATTGACATCTACCGTACTTCATTTGAAAATATTAGAGCAGATGTTAGTTGAGATCTTAAAAGCGTTAGTGGTTGTGCTGTTAAGAAATTTCTCGGTCCGGGAAGAGCTGTTTCTTTCGTTCGGGCTCGATTCGGGCCCGGCACAGTCCCAGCCCGGCGGCCCGAAACCCAGCCGCCCGAACCGATTCACTGCCCGATCAGCCCGGCGGCCAGCTAGAGCGGCCCGAATCGAATACGGCCCGGTCAGCTCGAGCAGACCGAGTGACTCGAATCAATTCATAGCTCAGACAGACGATTCCCGGACCGATTCATAGGACTCTTGTTCAGGGCCCGCCCGGTAGACAAGTTACGAGGTCCAAACAACCTATAGTTGTGGCCAGACCAAAGGTCTCGTTTACTCGACCAACTCAAATGTTTCAAGCTGGTAGAACTCATTTATATAAAATATAATCCTGAGCACCACTCTACTTCGGCACGTAAGTCCTACAACTAACCTAACTGTTCAAACTAGTCAACCAGTAGCTGGCCTAAAATTCATCCAAAGTCCAATAGGCAGTTCGTAACACTTTGCCGGAAACTCTTCCCAATCCGGTCAGCAATTCAGACTATTCCTAGCAGGATAGGTATGCTTGCAGTATATAATTTTGCAGTTGAGAACATACTCCGCTTTTAGCAAATTTTATACTCTTAAGCCCTCTTTGTTCATTGAATTCCTTTTTAGGATTTTTTGCCAGCTATTCTTTGCCAAAACATTTCTAGCAGAAAGAAACCAACACTGTAACATGCCAAACACTAATACTAGTAATGCACTATCGTAAATATACAGTGAGATAATTCAGTACAGGCAGGACCTTGCAGCAGATTCTCAAAAATCAATAATTCCCGGATAAGCATTGTACAAATACCAGTAACGGCCCGATCGACCCAACTCGGGTCGGGCCAGCAGACGTTCTTGGTTTGGGATCGGTTCGGGCGCAACACCTATTTGTCGGGCTGGGCCGAGCCGAGCCTAGAGCTTGATTCAAGACCCATTGGGGAAACATTGTCCCGGACGCTACGCCCGACAACCTGGATTTGTGGCAGCCGAGCTGCTGTCACTAGGGTATGGCAGATACACTAATGTGCCCTTCCAGCTGCATACTCTTTTGAATTGTAGTGTCCACATCACTTTAATTGATGCTGCCAAGCTATAACGAAGTAATCACTGACTTGGTGTTTTACAAACAAGTGATAGAATGCAGACGGCTGGCTAATGTCGTACTTGAGCATCTTCCATTGAGAGGGATAGTTTGTGTAAAATAAGTATGTCTAGGAAACAACCACTAAATTAAAAATAAAAAGCTACCCATATAACTGAAATTCTTTTAATAATACTTCAACTGCAAACTTTATAGAATGAAGAATATTAATGCAAGTGTTAAAGCCAATCTTTCATGTCAGCGTTAGTTTCTGTGAGAAGCATTGCCACTTTAAATGCAGAATGACCATATTTGGACAACCACATTCTTATCTAAAAGAATCATGCAAATCCGTTTGCATCTGCCGAATTATGTACAGGTTCTCATCATTCTAACTCTGGACACTGCGCATTCAGATGGAAACAAGCTATGGCGAAATAACGTAGAATAGTGGAGAAAAAGCGTACCTCTGTTTCAACCAGGTCCGGATTTACGTAAGAAATCATTTGGGATAAGTTGGAATCATTAATAAAAGCGTTTTAGTGCTTACTCTTATAATTCGTCCGGAGCTTAGATTTACTAACCCCATTTAACTTTACCAGAAGCACTATCCCCGTTTATTATACACATTTAGATGTGTGTATCTAGGTTCAGCAATACTCAACTCCCTAATTATTACCCATAACAAAGCAGTATTCGGTATTATTTCGAATTGGAATAGTTATTTTGATTACAGGTGTTTGTAGTTTTTAATTATTTTCACGTACCTGGACCACCAGACACGGATTTCGGAAAAGCAACAGACTAATATTTTTCGTTCTGACATGTAATAAGCATAGAAACAGTGATACCTTTGGATTTGTCATTGTATGAAATGAAAAGACCGTTGATCCTAAAACAATGTGGGAAACAAATGCCACACTGTATCCAACAACACTTTGATAGTATACAGCAGCAGATGCAGCAAACCATGACTGAACATAGATTGGTATCAAAATTAGTATCCCAGCCATACTCCATCTACAAAAGAATAGCAAACATACCACACAATGCGATGATGCAAATACTACTGTATAACCGTGTTTCGATCTCAGTACAAAACTGAAAACTGATAATCTATTCTAAAACTTCCATTGATATAGTTAACCCTACATAGGCATCATTAATTTACTTCAATGAATCGATTAACTTCATTAAATCAATCGACTACGAACACCTACAATTACATTCACCGAACCCGATTACTTACTTTGCACTGCGGCTGTATGAACTAGGCCTCAATGCTATCTTTGATTGCAGCTGCATTTTGAAACCGGCTTCTGCAGCGATCATACCGCATGATAGTGTAGTAAATGATACCAAAGGCGCAATCCATGCAACTCTGTTTTCGTAATTTTGCCAGCAGCTAAAATATCAGTCTTCAATGTCTTATTATATATGAACATTTTGAAGCGGATTAGTATTCATGTCAATACATCAAAAATCCCTTAGTTTGTACATATTAAACCCATAAATGATTTGTTTAGCTTACGAATATGTTGATACGAGACGCGAAGGCGAGATTAGCAGCATTGCTACTACACAACAGATGCCAGAAGTTCCTAAAATGTACAGTTTGTCTGAGAGAATAAGCAAGTTGGCAAACAAGCCGAGCCTTTTTCAGAGTTTAAGAATTGACTGTTGTCCTATGTAGTCACAAACTTATTTTATGCATATTTGCATTCGTCGTGTGAGACAAGACATTTAAGAATTAGCAGTCGTAAGCAACAAGAACACCATCTATGAATGAAACTAAAGAAACGAAACAAACTACTATCTTACCAAAAGAATACACAAAAATAAAAGGTAATTTTGTGTAAGGCCTAAATCGCTTCCACGAGTTAGAAATGGTAGCAAAAGCTTCTATTGACTCTAGTAAAAGCAGGACACTCCAAGCAACAGACGTCGCAGCCAGACTTAGCGATGACGCAAAGCATAAACCCTAAACCGTAAAGCAAATAGGCTGTTCATAAAACTTGCTACACTGTTTAGAAAAATAGCTGTAAGATGTACGCAAAATGCCACTATAAACAGTATCTTCCAGTACTGGAATGGTAAGTAGCTTGTAACAGAAGCATGGTTAGCAATAATAGTAATAAATTGCCTGAAATTTGGATTAATTTTATTAAAAATTAAACAAATTAAACAAATCTAAGTCAAAAACGCCATACCGAATTGTATTGTCCAAAAAAGTTATTTTGGCTGTGTTTTCAAACCGTGTGCCTAGCAGCAGTATGGTCCGTACCTCGTACGGGCAGATACTAGTACCGCCAGACCACTAGGACAAACCAGGCCCCTGGTTAACAATTTTATTTTAGAAAAGTCAACTATTGCTGCTCCATACGTCGTAAAAATTGGGCAAATTAGGTAAATTTCGGAAGCCATGTGAAAATTTTTTAATCCTCATATACGGACCAAGCAAAACGACTTTTTGGGTACACTCAATGAATAACCCTGCCAAGTACCAAATTGTAGAACGGATCAAGTCAGGATTAGAACTCGCTATTTTGATGAATATTCAAAATTAAAACATTCATATCTTGAAATGTACCGACATTTATGCTTTAATTTGAGCTTTGAAGCTTTGCTTTCTGAGTAGCTTCTGCCAATCTCAAAAGTTTCCTATACAAAATTTGGTAGCAAACGGTTTCCGCGAAAACATTCCCGCAAAGCACCGCAAACTTTCAACCATAACTCCAAAAACATATCATAGTTTGTTCGTAGGTTGATCGAATAAACCTTCCTGAATCAGATCGTTGCTACTCTTAAATACTTCCTTTTCGCCAAAGGTTAAACATGGCATGTCTTTCATGGTATATGTCACTCAGCTCCGGTTCAGATTAGCGAATATTTTTGGAAATAGTAAAACATTGCTACCTGATGTTTAGCATGTCGTCTCTCTCGTAGACGCATAATAATGATATGTGCAACCAACAAGACAATATCTTCGCAAATCTGAATTCTTCCAATGCTACTGAAGTTCCTAAAACTATGTTCGCTTTTCTTAAATGGAATTATAACGTTGCCAGATCGCTTACAGCAAAGCAAGGTCCTAAATGCATCTTTCTAGCCACAAACTCCGTGGACAATATTACAAAGAGACTGTTCCCTGCATCAGGTGCCCCCTTTCCAAGCCAAAGTCAAAGTGGGACTTCTTCTAGATCTGCCTCCATGTCTTCTGTTGGACTGTCTAAATGTAAGTGAAATCTACATGTGAGAAATCAAGTTTTCCTAATTCAATTTTAATAAGTAAATGTACCTGGTCAAAAGGTGGCCTATGACAGATAATGTCAAAAACATTATTATCCACATACAGCCAATGGCTTGCACAGTTTCAACTATTTCTGTAGTAGTTTCATCCATGGGAGCTGGTGGTGGCTAAACAGTATGTTCATATAATGTGACATTTTGTTAAATGTTAATGGCTTAAATTAAACCATGTTCATGAAACAGAAAGAGAAGTGAAAGAGTTCATGAAAGAGAGTAATTGCCAGGATTTTTAGTAGGCGAACGTTTGATAAGATAATACTGATGGCAACAAAAGCAGTCCTGTTGCTTTACTTGATGTGATTTTGGAGACCGAACAGTGTTGATGAAAACTTGGGGGAAAGGCAATACTGTCATTTTACCTGCAATGATTGAAGAGTCCGACCAGTATTGAGTACTTGAGGAAGAAGAATGAACAAATAATCAAGAATCCTGAACCTAATTTATAGGGTTTTAACCCACAAAATGCAAATCATACAACATGCTAACATACAGGTAACATTAATCTATTTGTTGTCTTGTCGTAGCAAGGGAAGGGATCTGCTGCCTTTCCGTTGGTCACATATTTTTCTAAATCTTCCTTGCAATGTTCCCAGACATCCAGTTCAGTCTTTAAGGACCTTTCTGTATTTTCATCGCGTACCAGCGGTGGTAACACGTTGCCTTTGTGATCCTTCAAAATCTTGCGTAAATAGGAACCTGCTGTCCGTAAGTTGTTCCTTTCAGTCGTCTAAACATGCCTTGATGTTGCAAGAACACACTCCCTACATTAAATATGTCTACGTTAGCTCAGCTTCTTTTGGCTTTCTTGATTGTTCTCAATCTGAAAGGTTTTCCTCTTAAGTAAATTTCATCTTCGCAACCAATTTAATCCAACTAATTCAATATTGCTGAAAATTTTCAATCCAATGCATGTATTTACATTGCTTAAACTCTTGCAACTAAAACAACAGTTATAGTGCTCTTATAAATTCTTTTGTGAATACTTACAGTGTCATTATCACATTTGTCCACCCAAATCTTCTCCATACTGCTAATGAAGTTTTCAACACTTTCACCTTCAATTAAAACTAAACCACAGTAACGATCACACATGAATGGAATATAACAGTAAATTTGTGAGCAACGGAGCTGTGCCTTTGTTAATTTAATTTGGACCTGCTACAAATAAGTTGTCTCAAGTGAAATGTTTCAGCTATTTTCTTTTACTATTTCCAATGGCATGGCAGAGAAAAATTCCGACCAACGCGTAACATTATCGGCTACCAAGTAACCAGGATCGTTTTACTTAGATTTTACTTAGGTTTTACTTAGGTTTTACAATTAGACTCAACCATATACTTGAGTTCATGTAATGCAAATTGTATATAAATTTAAAAATGAAAAAATGAATTATTCTAATTTTAAATGTTTTAAATACAAATTCATCACCGTAACCATATCCCTTTTCGCAGTGCAAATATGAACAGAGCTTTCATATAAACTTTTATGCATAAGTTAAGTTCACACGTCAACTGTTGAGGACTAATGCATCTTACGTTGATAAAAATTTCAAAAACTGCACAACTGGACGTTAAAGTGCAAGTCCTGCTATGCCTACGTCAACTGTATGCTACGTAATAATTTGTGTATGATGTTTTATAATAACGGTACCTATGCTCGTAGTTACGACAATGTCTTCTGAAACAACCGCAGTGGTGTTAGTTTTCCACTGGGCTGTGCTGGTTGTCTCTTTAGTGCTGATAGGAATGATACTGTTGGTAAGAGCGGACGTAGCTGATGTAACCGCAGCAGTATTGATGACAAGTGCAGTACCAACGACTGCAGCCGTTGTGCTTTGCATTGCTGCGCTACCAGCGACTGAAGCTGTTGTTGTAGCTGTGATTGTTGTAATTGTTGTGTGAGAGATAAAGGTAGACTCTGTTGTGGACCTAGGTGCAGCTGCTAAGTCTGTGATATTTGGGTAAGTTTCACTGGGCGTAAGTTTATCAAACACCGTGACAGTAATCAATCCAATTGTACCCATTCTGACTGAGTTAGGGAAAGATGCAGCTCTAGGTGCCACAGTAATGATGGTGACTTTGGAAGGCGCGGTGGTTGTCATAGTAGTACTGTGTCTGACAATAGTAGAAATATATGCAGAAAAGCCTTTAGACTTTACTGCAGAACTATTTTGTGTTTTCGACAGAGTAGTGCTTGCAATTAGTACCAACATGGTTCCAGTAGTAGTGGTAGTAGTGGTTGGCATTTTTGTAGGTTCAAAAGTATTGATTGTAGTAATTCTTGTAGGATTAACTGTTACTGATGCACTAGCAGCGAACGTTACGGACGCTACGGGCTTGGACATAGATTTAATCGCTGTTAAGGGAATAGTTGCATTTAATGTTGTGATTGGAGTGGACAATAGTGCGACAGTAGATCTTGTAGTAGTTGGGGTTGTTGTGAAGGTTATGGTGGTCTGTGTTCCAATGCTGATAGTGGCAGACTTTACTGAAGAAACGTTTTGTGCTTTCGATGGAGTAGTGCTTGCACATAGTACCAACGTGGTTCCAGTAGTAGTGGTAATAGTGGTTGGCATTTCTGTAGTTATTCCTGTAGCTTTAACTGTCACTGATGTAGTAGCAGCGAATGAATGTAACGTTGATTTGATTATTGCCTGTTTTGTGGCTACAGACTTCGACATTGATTGAATCGCGGTTATTGGAGTTGTTACACCCAATGTTGTAATTGAGGTGGACACTAGTGCCGCAGTAGGTGTTCCAGTAGTAAAGGAATTTGTGACTGTGACAGTGGTTGCTGTACTAGTTCTTATATTGGTTGACCTAAGTGCAGAAACCTTTTGTGTGATCATCAGAGAAGTATTGGTAAATGATGCAAAAGAGGCTCCAGCTGATGTTGTGATTTTGGTTGTACTGGCTGTAGCCGTAAATTTCTGAGTAGTACCAGTGCCTGAAGCGGTAGTATCAGTGTTTACTGACGCTGTGGCACCCGCTGTACTTAATCTTGTTTTCATCATTGCTTGTTTTGTGGTCTTGCGATTCTGTGAATTGTATGTGGCTTCAGCTGTAAAAGTACTGAGCATAGTTACACCCAATGTTTCGGTTGAAGTGGACACAAGTGCGACACTGGATGCTATAGTTGTGGAGGTAATAATGTTTACTTTCCTCGTTCGGTTTGTGATTGAGCTAGAAAAAGAGCTTGGTGTTATAATCAAGGTAATCCTGGAAGTTGATATAGTGATTGGAGAAATCGTGTTATTGACTAGCATTGATCCAATAGTTGTGGTTATGGTTATTTCAGACAAACTTGTAGCCCTAATTCTTCTGTTGTCTGTCGTTACTAAAGCTTTGGTAGCGATAGGACTTGAAGACAGTGTGGACATTGTTGTACTCAGTTGATTGATTGCACTTGTAAAGGTTGCAAACGTTGGTCTTGTAGTTGAAACAGAGCTGGACCAAACTGGACCAATGCTTGAGGTAGCTGTGATTACTGTCGTGTAGGTGTAGCTAGTCATTGATGAAGTTTTTGGAGATACCACCATAATGACAGAGTTGTATACGGCTGAACTGGTGGTGACAGAAATAGCTAAGGAAAAGGAAACCCCATTAGCTGAAGAAGTCTTAGCGCTGAATGAAGTGGAAGTAGTTGTAATGGTGGTTGTGTACATCGATGTCGTGACGACCTTTCCTGTGGTTACCAAAGATACCCTATAGACTGTATTAGTGGTTGTTGTGGAATCAGCCGCAATATATGCAAAAACTGTTACTGTCGTTAATTCTGTTGCAGTTAAAGAGGTAATTGTGGAATTAGCGAAGTTGGCGGATGTTGTAGCACTAAAAGAAACTGGGACAAATGTGACAGATAATGTCGTTAACTCCGTAGTGTTCCATGAAGAGGCGGGCACTCCACTGGCAAACACGCTAATCGTGGTCGCCCTTGTTACAGTAGTGTCTTTCAACGTAGTTGCCAAATGAGTCGGAACTAAGGAAATGATTGACGCTGTGATGCCGAGATGGTTGGTGGAAATGGCGGAAACAACTAAGGGGTTGAATTCTGTTGTTGGTAGTGCATCCGTGGGTAACGTTGTTATGCTGATGGAATTTATGGCACCGGGTAGGCCAGTGATAGCTGTGGAACGATGTGCAGCTGTGGTCACCGTTGAGCTATAGGGCTCAGAGCTAGAGGCAACCCGTGAAGCGATGCTGGAATCAGTTTTGACTAGAGTAGTAGTTGTTGTCACTTTTGGGATCGATTGAGTTGTGGAAAATGGCGATTGTAAACCGACTGTGTCAGTATTTAATATACTCGCAATTGATAATGACGGCACACTCGTGGCTGTTGCTGTAGTTGTGCTGACAGCACCCGGCAGTGGTCCTCCACCCACACGGGCCGTTCCAGCCCCCGCAAATGCAGCTGCTGGTTTGGAAACAGTTCTTGTAGATTTGAGAGCGTTTGGCCAGAGCGTGGTTGTGTTAACCGCCAGGCTAATATGTGGCCTAACTGTTATTTTTGGTATCAATTGAGTACAGGTTGTGCAATGCGCTAGTGTACTGATCATCGACGTAGCATTCCTTGAAGTGACGGGCCATCCACTGGCAAATGAGCTATTAGAGCTTGCCTTTGTTGCAGTTGTGCGTTTCAATAAAGTTGCCAAATGAGTCGGAACTATGGAAATGGTTGATACTGTGCTGCCAGAATGATTGACGGAAGTTGTGGAAACAATTAGGGGCTTGAAATCAGTTGTTGTTGTATCCGCGGGCAAGGCTGATGTGGTGGTGGTATTTATGGCACTGGGTAACCTTATGATTATTGTGAAACGATGTACAGCTGTGGTCAACGTTGGGCTATATATCTCAGAGCTGGTTGGTGTAGCCCAAGAACCTGCAATGGAAACAGTTGTTTGGCCAGGAGTGTTTGTGCGATGCGTGATTGTTGTCAATTTTGGTGTCAATGGGATACCAGTTGTAGAAAACAAGGAGTATGAACCGCTTGCTGATGGCGATACACTCTTGGTTGCTGTTGTTGCTGCAATTGTACCGACCGGAGGACCCGGTAAAGGTCCTGCACCCGCGTATGACGGTCCAGCCCCCGGTTTGGCAACAGTTGTGCTGGATGTGAAAGTGTTTGACCGTGTTGTGGTTGTGATCATGGAAGTCGCTTTTTCAGTCGCGGTCGTGGCACTGCTCAGTAAGGTGGAATCAGCCGCTGTGGTTGTGGTTGATGAGAACACTTTTGGTGTGCTTTCAGCCTTTGAGGTGGCCGCATCCTCAATCTCGCAGATGGCTACACCCGTTTCATCATTTAGGCATGAAGTGACTAGCCTTTGCTGCGGCACAGCTAAAATGACATACAAACTTGAATCTCTACTAACTCAATTTTTTGTGAGTTAGACTCGACTGTACAACTGTGTGCAGGATTTCTCTTCCCATTTAAATTTTACCCTTTCACTCCAAAATAGTCTACAATTTAGTGGATCTATCGATTTCAGGTTTCCCCCAAATGTCAGCACTAGTGTGGGGAATATCCAAAAACAAATGTAAAACTTGTTGCAACAGACACTATGCTGCAATACTAGTCAAAAGCAGACCAGCAGAAAGTAAAGCAATTTGAAGGAAACGAATTTTGGGACTTACCTCCGGTAGTTGAGAGATATTGACAAGCAACTGGTTCAAATGCGTTGCAGTCTAGACCTTTCGTGTAGCCTTCTTGTGTCATATAATAGCATCCACTCGATAGTGCTACGAATTGGCTCAAATGAGAGTAGTCTCTAGGCAAACATTAACAGAGGTAAAGCTAAAAGCTAAAGGTGTAGGCTTAATTACAACAATGCCAATTAATGACCAATCATAACCAGCGATGCTTCAACTAAAGTGTAAGGGAAGCAGGTATAGGAAAGATTGATAAGCCTGATGTGGGAGTTCAGCTGATGCGAACTGTTGGCAACAAAGCACTAACTATGAAGCCTGAGAATGGTTTTTTAGTTGTATTTGGGATAAAGATAAGTCTTTTAAATGCTAAACTAACTATTAGCTACTCACATGACTGTATCATCATGAAGAGATCTGATGTCACTATATGCATCGGTTTTACCATCCAGCCATAGTCCAGAACTGAAATAAGAGAATTCTGCCATTTTAGGGGGGGGGGCACATTTCTGCCAAAATAGGCCAAGGTTTTTCTATAAATTTCAATTTTTAGCACCAAATCTACCTAGAGCTACTAGAATCTACCTAGAATTTTGAGAACTTTTAAGAGCTTCTTCCTGCAAAGTGCGTCGAAGATATTTTATCGGACTCTTTCTTGCGGAAACTTCCCCCCTCTTGATAACTTCTGCCCCTCCATCGGACACGGATTGCCCGGGATCCCGACCCCGAAACAAGTCCAAAAAATACCCAAAGAAATGTCCTAAGATTAGCTTGGAGCGTTTTGACTAGGTGTTTGATAAGCTGACACCTAATAACTGCTCACTGGAACTAATGAAGACGCTTAGCAAAGACCTAACCGTTGATAAACCTACTCAGCAGCTCCCACCATAAAAGGCTGTATCCATACTCAAGCTGAAGGTCAAATTTAACTGACCCCTGTAAAAACAAATTTTGGCACCCCTTGTGGAAGCTATATCGACTGCTATGCTTTCGAAGCAAAAATGTTATCGTATCGTTAAGTATTTGCGATTTATTGCATTTTTTAACAAAATATGCACAGCTATTGTTAACAACACTATGATTTGTGTTGTGCCTGTTTTGCAAAAAGCTACTTTGAAAACTGAAATCTGAAAACCGTTTTGAAAACCGATTTCTCTCAAGAAACCTATTTTGCCACAATGTAGCATGCAGTCAGATTTCTTAAATCAACCAGGGGCCGGTTCCATAAAACTTTGACTCGCATGCTGGTACTAGCATGCGAGAACTCGCAATGCCAGTGCTAGTCGTCGAGTCAAGTGTACCATAAAACTTTTCGCTTGACTCGACGAAATTAGCTAAGCGAGTGCAGTGACTCGACAAACTAGCAGTGCTAGTGCGAGGACTAATACTGCGAGTGCGAGTTCGCCAAAAAATAGCCATAATCATATAAAAAAATCGCATAAAATTCAAATCTCAATGAAACTTTGTAAAATTTGCAGACATTCGAAGAAAGATTCAAAAACACGTGTCTCTTGATTTTGAGTCTATTTTGATAAAAAATGAAAAAGTTATCAAACTTTAATTATCGCTTCTCTAGTCAAAATAGACTAGAGAACTAGACGGATGCTAGTAGCGTACTAGCAAGGCAAGACGATAGTTTTATGGAACCCGATTAGTCTACTAGTATTCAAACTTGTGAGAAGCTAGACTCGCAAGTCGAGTGCTAGTAGCTACTCGACTGCGAGGGTTTTATGGTACACTTGAGACACTAGACCCGACAACTAGCATGAGTCTAGTTGTCGAGTCTAGTACTCGCCAACTTTTATGGAACCGGCCCCTGCTGTCGTACACCAGTTGACGATTCGCCACAACGAAATTTCTGCCAGCTGTCACTTCCAGGAACCGGAAAAACAGAATCCGGATTTCGAATTTCCTACACTACACGTGTTCATCCACAGACCTATGCATCAGAAATTCGGTGATGAATCGCCGAAAAATCTGTCCTAAACTCGGAAAACAGGATAAATCACCGGATTACAGGGAGTGGAAAGTGGTGACTCCCCTCAGCATGTGTGATTATCCTAATACTAATCAATTTATTAATAAATACTGATCGTTCATCTGGTTACCGGAAAATTAGCTTCCTGATCTCGGCGATATCAGCATCCGATTCAGGTTGAACCAGCCTTCCACCGAAGCATTCACAAAAATCCCGATTCTGATACTGATACACATAGGCAGCTTTGTGAAAAATAAACAGAATGCTGTCATTTCGCGAATCAGGCTTGACCTCCAGCTCTAAAAATGGGAAAATTCAGTCCCACATTGAGAATGAGCCATCACACTCGATGGATGCGTTTTGGGCAGCGTTTTTTTGGTACCTATTACGATTTGCGTCAACTTTGCGTCCCGCTAAGTTTGAGTTGAATCCCGTCAAGAAAGTTTGCGTCCAGATGAAATTATTATGCTGATGTGTTTTCTGAGCAAAAATCATCATATATAGGAAACCTTAAATAATTTCCATAATGTAGCCTGATTTTATTGTATAAAACGTATTTGTGTTAGTTGCTTAACAGTTAACGATTACAAGTATTAAATTGACACTATAGCGTGATACTCTTGAGCTGAGTTGTCAAAGGGTCAAAAGGTCAACAGTTATTAGTTTTCTTGTCATTGTTATTGTTGTAAAAAATTAAAATCATGATTGAAAGATGTGAAGTAAAGCGTCCAGGGCGGGGATCGAACCGCCGAGCTTTGGATTAGAAGTAGAACGCTCTACCGCTTGCTCCACATCTCCGGACAGCGAGATTATGACGCTGATTTCAACCTTTCTGGGTTGCTGATATTTAACTTTGTTGCTGTTGTTGTTGTTGTTGTTGTTCATGTTAACCGTATTTTACAAAATCAATAAACATGCAAAATAAATACTAACCTTGTCCGTTCAATTTGCAGCCTTCAAAGTGAGCACCGACTACTCTTTGTAAGGTAGCAGCACAGAGAATATAGTATGCTATTATTATCACCATTCGAAGCGGTTCAGCAACACCGCACACATAGACCAAGACTTCTGATTAATATAAATTAATATTTTGGTTCTCGACAATTATATTTGCCTATTCTGTTGCTACAATCAAGAAATCGAAAATATTTTGTTATATGTAGAGTCGATTTTGTCAAGCTGGTGGTTTAGTATATCCAATTGCATAGCATGGTGTTTGCTCTGATAACAGAGAGCCTGCCTACTGTCTCTCTCTCTTATCAAGAGTACATAATTGCACTATATATAAGAAGAAGAGTAAGCCACTAGAGGGCTTCTCTTCTTGGCATTGCGTAACGGTGCTCCGACCACAATACGCGAATGTTCCCCCGTTTGGGGGGGAGGGTCGACCAAATCGACAGTGCATCCCCCCTCCGTTTGGTGGGTTTGCTGAAAATAGGTCCCCGTTTGGTGAGGGGGTAGCCAAAAGCCAATCAGATTGCAGAAACACCCCCCCCCTCCGTTTGGGGGGGGGGGGGGAGTCTAGCAAAGAATTACGGTAGTTTTTGTTCTATTCGAAAATGGGTCCCCGTTTGGGGGGGGGGTCGGCAACATCCAATCAGAATGAGCCAAACTTAGCCTGCTTGAGCGAGCCCCGCCCCAAACGGGGACCTCTTTTATCGACCCCCCCCCCCAAACGGGAACACTTTTGTCTACCCCCCCCTATCTACCAAACGGAGGGGGACATTCGCGTATTGTGGGCGGAGCACCATTACGCAATGCCAAGAAGAGGAGCCCTCTAGTGGCTTACTCTTCTTCAAATATATAGGAGAAAATCATGGACTTTTGCTCTTATCATTATGCTTATGCACTCTTGATGGAAACGAGTAGACTGTTAGCAACTGTTAGTGACTGTTATACTGTTAGGAGAGCTAAGTGTCTAAATTTGTGTTCTTGCTAGTTGGCATAGTTCAACATGTAATTACATGCATGAGCTCGCATTGGTAAATATTTGAAGGACGTAATGAAAAATAGCCAAAAGAGGAATTGAACTTCAGGTAACCACTAAGTGTTCAAGCTAGCGATAAGATTTCTGTAGCTGAATGGAACATTGACTGTTATATCAGTGAAATCTGTGAGAGAAAGCCCGTACTGTACAGATAAAATACTTCACTACTACGGTAAAGATTGAAAGATGTGAAGAAAAGTGTGTCCAGGGCAGTGATCGAAGCCGAATTGGCTGATTTGAAGGCGAAAACTCCCTATCACTCGTCCCCGGACAGCAAGACTAGATTATTACACTGATTTCAACCTTTCTGAGTTGCTGATATTGAACAACACTCCTGATAGGATCCAAATTGGAGAGCTTGCTTTTCTCCTCAAAACTGCTACAATGTTCGCGTTCGTGAATGAAATTTGGCACTCCCATATGCTTTAGCTTCTGACAGTCTATCAAAATCCTCAAAATGCAAAGCACTATTGATTTATGATTTGTCTATTTATGAATTCATTGACTGGAATGACGCTTTAACATTCTGGGACCAGTCCTACATTTTTAGGTGACACAATAAATTTTTGGTTTTTGGCACTATACTCTCAGTTGATAGTAGATACATCAGATTGGTTGTGATTAATGGAAAGCAAAAACAAACAAAAGTTTGCTTTTACAACCCTCGAGCTATCTCTAGTGGTTAAGTCAGTATAAGCCAAAAACCAATTTTGGGGTTAAAAAATGGCCATTTTCGAGGAAATCAGTTTTTTCAAAATTACTGCCAAATCCTAAGCACAATTTTCGTTTATTTATACTCAAACTACACGCGGTGTAATTGCCCATTTTATCAGTGCCTGCCTATTAGCTGGGATTCGTTGCTTTAAGCTAGAGATTTGGCCGAAAAACCATTTTGGCAAACCTGCGATTGTTTTGTTTTGAACATCGATTTCTCAAAAACTACCCAATGGATTTGCCTGATGTTTTGGCTGGATGAAAATTCGCCCTATTGCGGAGGGACATTTTCCTTGGTTTGAGCTAAAACATCTCCAGTTGCGAAACTGAATACAAAGTTGCGAAATTTCGTGTCACAGCACATTTACCGGATTTTCTGGAGTATTGAGGCTTGTTGACCCAAATCCAAAAAATGTCCCTCGGCCCATATGTCCTTTACATCATGGCACAAGAAAAAATTTTGGCCGATTCTACAGTTTTGAGAAATCGATGTTCAAAAATTTTTGGTCTGTATTCAGCATATCAGATGTCAATATGCCAGAAATGTTTTGCAAGTTTTGTGCTAATTTTGTTACTTTCGTAAGCTCACGGGAATGTACAGGTTATAAGCTTTAAAATGATGTATAAAGCTCTTTTCAACTCCCAAAATTGCGAGTTACAGCCTTTCAAACAATCACCACAAAAGCACTGCACAAATAGACACCACCACCTTAAGCAACATTTTATCCAATTCATTCAGTAATTAATAAATGGCTGTGCTGAATTTGCTTTACCGTAGATGGAGCTAGTTGCAAAAAGGGAACAAGAAAAAACAAACTTTGTTAACAGTTATTGATTAGAAACGAGTTAAGCGACCGATCCGACTACACAACATGTTGAACCTATTTGGGAATTTCGTTGATTGTTGTTGTTGTTGTTGTTTGCTGCATTAGACATCACAATGTGATGATCATCACCCGAAGGTGCAAAGTGTTAGTCAGGAAACTGGCCCCGTAAGGTTGGTCAAAAACAACTCAACCAAGTTGCCAGAAGGAGTCTCAAAGCCTGTTCGACATCACGACGGATGATGTCTCCTCCTTTTTAAGAAACATGCTCCGTCGGCCTCGGCGTTGCCATATCTGGCGGCTAGCCCGAGGAGCAGCACACAGCACAAGTCTTCAATGCAAAGGTAAAAAGGTAAGGTAAAGTGACCCCTGGAGAGAACTCCAACCTACAGAAGGTTATAGGGTGCCGGTGCTTATCTCCGGATTCACAGCCCGAAGCCAGGAGCGACAACTCTAATGTTGACTACATCTGTGGAAAGGGGGCCAGCCCTTCATCAGGCATTACGCCAGAACACAGACTCCTGTTACCTTCCCACCGAAGTGGTACCCATTTACCGATTTATCCAGTTAAGGATAGACAGCTGGGTTGGCTGGAGCCCACGGCGAACCGATATGTGCTTAGTCCCTTGCTCAAGAGGATTTGTGAAAGCCTTGTGGCAGCGGGGGTTCGAACCTCGGACCGTAAGATCTTTAGTCGAACGCCTTACCACTCGGCCATTACGGCACATGAATGCAAAGATAATGGCAGTAACAGCCTTTGCACCGAACTGAAAAGATCTCAAAGTGTGCTGTTCAATGATATAGCCTAATACGGGTGGAAGCACAGCGATTGAGTTCGCACTGTCCTCCCGGTCCTTCCTCAGAATCAGCATGGCAGCCTTATCCTCCGGAACCCGCAAGAAGGCAAGTATCAGTGATTGGATCAGAGTCTTGTGTCTTGTACAAATGACATTGTACAAGACATTGCTATGATGTATGAAATCACCTCCATGTGAATCTATATACAGTGAGCACCAATGATGTAGAAGTTGTGGGCTCTTCTCTCCTGGCTCCGTGGTGTAGTGGTTGCACGCCTAACTGCAGTTCGGGAGGTCCGTGGTTCGATTCCCGGCGGAGTCAAATCTTTACACCTATGCATCTACGGAATCTAGCGGTTGACTGCCAATCACTTGGCATTTGAATTCTACAACTTTGGGTTTCCTTGGTCAAAGAAATTCCTGAATTCAGTGACGAACAAAGGCTGTTATGGCAATACAAGGACAAAACTGACTCTGCAAAAGTCATCTTAAGAAATTCCTTCCAATGGTTCAGTAGTGTAATTATGGAGGTAATTTGCGTCAACCGAGATGAGGTGTTTTATTCAGGACTGCTTCTGAGCAGAAGCCTGCAAAAAATGACAACCAATTTGCGTTGCCTAATGCCCATATCTGATGTCACAACTCTAATTGAGTAAACTGTGACGATCATTTAATATCATCAATAGTATATCGTATTAAGAATTTGACAAGCGTACACTCTATGTAGTGAAGGCCAAAACTATGCTATGCGCGCTATCGGCTTATTCCCCTCACAAATTGACCACCCTCCCTCTCGCACCGGCCCTATATGGATACATAGTTCCAAACTGGGGTCGCTCACTCGCTTAATACATTTTCTACATGTATATAAGTGCTAAACACGCACACTTAGACCCTCTCCCAATTGGGGCCTGTTAATTTAATAATGCAAATCAGTGAGCTAACCTTACTTTGTTCCCGTACCAATACAAGGGCGGTGGGACAGGGGATCGATTTGTGGGAGGATCAGCCGATAGCGCGCGTAGCATAGTTTTGGCCTTCACTCTCGACTCGAATTTTAAAATCTTCAATTTTAAAAGAATTTAAAGTTCTACGTTTCATGAAATATTTAATTTCATACAGATGCTATCTTAAAATACATGTTTAATTAAAACGATTTAGTTATAAAGTTATATATATTTAGTTATTAATACAAATAACCCCAATTTAACTAGCCAAAGAACTTAGAGGGAAATAGTTAAAGAGACACAAAATCTATAATAAATTAAATGTTTCTTTCTAGCTGATTTTAAAAGCTGCTTTTTCAATGAATCGCATCTGAATTCTGAAAACCTTTAACTAAAATTAAAAATTAGAAACAGTCAGTCAATACGGTTTCTTTCTGAAAACTAATTATTGTTCAATACTCAAATTGATCCATAATTAATAAGTCAAGTTTTTTATTTAATTTTGTTAGAAATATTTTTTATTTTTTTTTGGTTTGGGCCCAACCACATTCTAGGCACACAGCGTGGCCCGTGAGTGGTGCTCTCCGCAGACCGCGGTCAAGAGGCGGAGAGACGAAGATCACGGACAGAAACATGATCCCCAAGCGATACTACCATACGGTTATTTCAGTCACGCCCAAGGCAGTAATCATCGTTCACCCGATAACTACTGCCCCCCGCTTGGTAATAGCAACTAAGATGGCTTAAAGCTACGTGTAGCCCGCTCGTTGGACTTATGGGAAAAAATAGGCTGCAGAAGGAGGAGTGGAAGGGGAGGCGAGCTCTCATATAGGAAAGAGAGGAAATAGCGGTCTGGTAAAGCACCTAAATTCGAAAGCTATGTACTTTTGATCTAAGTAATGACAGATTAAGTGCCAGTGTGAACGGCTGCTTTAGCTTCAAAAGCTTCCGCAGACTGGCATAACTACTTTAAGCGCAGCCCTAGACACAGGGGACCTTTTTCACCCCCTATGCCTAGTACCGCGTTCCTGTACATTTTAAGTTTCTTGATCTTACAGCAACAAGTAAAGGGCTGGATTGTAAACTTAGCTGCTGACGTCATCCTCCACCCAGGTGTAATAAAACCTCCTCATTTTGTATGCAGGCGTGTCAAATGACTTTACTCCTCTTGATTCAATGGGGAATTCCAATGTCAAAAGCCAGGCTGTTTTCTATAATCAAAATTTGCACTTGCATTTTACCAAAAGAATATGTTTTGCATTTCGACGTATTTTATAACTCTGAAAACGCAAATCAAAATTTCCAAGTGATTCGAATTTTGAAGTTGAATTCGAATTTGAATTTGAAGTTCTTATTTGAATAACCTAAGCAAAAGTATTTATAAAGGATGATATGTTATTATCCAAATTTTTTCTATGAAATATCAATCCTTCTACCCATATTCTTACCAAAATAAGCTAAATTAATTTAATTTAACAAATGTGAAAATGAACTTAGCCTTCTAAAATGCGACCACTCCTTGCCACGTAGTTGATCGTATCCCCTTTATCGAAATATTTTTTAATGTAGTCCAGACATTTTTCTGAAATTTGTAAAATTTCCAAGAAATATAAATAACTACAACAGACCTGTAATCTCTGCTGGCTAGGTTTCACTCCTGCATACAGCAGTACTTGAAATTCTGGTGCTAACGAAGAAGTTTCTCTCCGCTTTAAGGAAATGCAGCATAGACAATAGGCTGACAAATTTTGCTTGCATAACAACGCATTAATGTGCAAGAAACCAAGCAGTGATTCTAAAAACTGGTATCATTGGCCCATTTTATTGGGAAGCATAGAACTGTGCAGGAGTCTCCGGACACTGTGAGTTGTGCATGCCTATTTCCTATAAATGCACTAAACTAGGCACGAAATTGCCAAATTTTCTGTTTCATTGCTTATTTTGAAGCTGAGACTAGAATGGCACGATTGCTCCCGGACACCCTTGACAAACAACCGGAAAGAACAGTCCCTTCATTTAAAAAACTCGTTGAAATATACCGTTTGGATAATAAAATATTAAAAATGGCGGCATTGCACTTTGCAGAGAAAAAATATACAAAAATGCTCTCCGTAAGCTCCGTACGCAAAGCTTGACCCTGACCTTGACCCGTGTACCAATAAAGTTTGAGAATAGTAGCGGAATATCAGAAGACTACTCATTTACATTCAAGAATAGGACTTGGTCCGACTTACCCTGGCCTGGACTGCATCAATAAAGTATAAGAATATTAGCAGAACAGCAGAAGTTAAGGTTTAATTTCCCATTCAAAGATCGCTTAGCCTTCTGCTATTTAGCAGCTATTCTTAAACCTTTTTGGTATAAATCCAGGGCAATTACCCGTAAAAATCAAGTCAAAACTATCAGGATTTCGATTTATCAAAAATAAAAATGAAAACTTCTAGTTACTCGTGCACGTTATGAATTAAAAAATCAAAAATCAAATCAAAACTGAAATGGTAAAATCAAAACACCACTACTTCGTCCATTCGGACAGCATTAAGAAACTTATGGGCGCCCGGGCTAAACAGGCTTCGGGTCAAGCTAGTCGGTTTTGCTTGCCCGAGTCTAGAAATTTCACAGCTGGACCTAACTCAGTTCGTAGAGCGTCTGCGCGTTCAGCAGGAAACTGCTGGTTCAACTTCCACCAGGTCCGAAACTTTCATCCAGCACGCCCCTCGCCGGAGTGAAACATTCATCCATTTTTAAATTACTAATTAAGCTAATTAACGCCCTAATTACGGTATTCTGGCGAAACAAGTTTACTGTAACACGTAAGTATACACACTGTACAAATACAAACAATTATGATTATCACAAAATGTCGTGTAATCTCCATCGGATCGCAAATCATTCAACCACCAGCGATTGCAGTGATTCTTCTTCCAGTTCACGTTCCGGCGCACACTGAAAAAAAAACAAATCAAAACACATAAAAATTGTAAGTGTATACGTACGATAAATACACATAATTTATCGTAAAAAACATACGGTAGAGTACATACATAAATCATATATCATAAATCATCAGCATCATAATATGTCATATCATAAAGGGCGGTAAGCCATGCTTAACATTCTGCCTATATCCCGTTTCTGCCATGAGAGCGCCCTTCACTTACACCCACGTCAAAATTACTTTTCAGCAAAACTCGAAGATTAGTCCTCAAGATCCTGTTTTCCAGTGTTAACAAATTCCTGCTTCGGAAAATAGACTATAATATCTAAGGTTGAACACAAAACAGTGTGAGCTTTGCAAAATAAAGCCAAAATAGTGCAAAATTTCTAACGGGCCGAACAATCAACAACACTATGCAAGTAGACAAGACACACAGTTATAACTTTTAATGGAGGCTAGAGGTTTAAACAGAATATGCTCTTAAATAGAATTTTTTTAATGAAATCAGCAGAACTCACAAAATATTCAATGAAGGACACTTGTCCATCCTCAATTTCAATCATAAACTGTATGGAGAGGAAGCCACGCGTGTCCGTTCGCAGGGAGACACGACTGCTCAGTTGCAGCGCTTTCAGAGACGGTTTCAACAGATGCGTTCTGTATCTAAACAATCAGAGAGATAAAAATTGTTTGGCTCTCCTGTTATTGGTCCAAGGCTTTGTCTTAGTGACTGCAGGCAGGCGTTTTTCATTACTTCTTTATGAGAGAGAAAAACTTATACGCAGCAAAAAACATAAACCCACCACTAAACAAAGGCACGTTGATTTTGCGTACAATTTAGATTATTCCATCATCTATGTATCTACTACAGTAACATAGTTTCGAAAGCTTTTAAACTATTACTACAGTTTCGGGATGTTTTAAGCTATACCTTCATGGCTTTCATTTATTTATTTTAAAACTTGGGTTTTAGAGACGGTTTAAGGGAGGGAGGGGGGGCGACTAAAATGGGGGTGCCCCGAATTTGTCCGATTGGCCTTCTTTTTGGCGAAGTTAAAGAGCATGGGTGTGGTCAAAAATACTTGGTCGCTGGTTCTTTGCTGCCTTCCAGCCATGTGCAAGCAGCCGTCGCGTTTATGTGCCCGACCCCCCCTTTTTCACAACTAGCCAACATAATGAATTAAAAATTTCTGCTGGATGCAAGACCCTAGCTTCAAGCTTGTCATTGGCAAATATGATTTCGCACATGTGCCCCTATCTGCGGAAAAATACTAGACGTCTGTATTTTATCTGCGTATAAGGGAATTACTGTTCAGAGTTGAAGTTTCGGCAAAATTTTGAAATTTTTTGGCTAACGAAAGGAATATTGGAAGGAAAGAGGCCCTATAGGAATACTCATTTGAGCCAAATGGCAACAAATTCTTCCGCGTGAACATATGTTTATGTCAACTTTAATCTTCAAAAATTGCCATAATCGCCATTTTAGCCTATCGGATCCTGCGTAGAGGCTTTCTGCAGCCATAGAAGTTGCAAACCTTCACTAATCGAGCTGAAATCGTTTGTGGGTATGTTTTAGTTCTAATATCTCAAAAAAATTTTAATTTCAAAAAATTGGATTTTTCCGATTTCTGGTGTACTATTGCCCCAAAAAAAGGCGATTTTGGCAATTTTTGAAGATTAAAGTTGACATAAAAAATTTTTCACGCAGCAGAATTTCTTGCCATTTCGCACAGAAATGAGTACTCCTATAGGGCCTCTGTATATGCTAAATTAGAGCCATATAGCTCGCACCAGTAATAAAATATTCCTTTCGTTAGCCGAAAATTTTCAAAATTTTGCCGAAACGTCAACTTTGAAGAGTAATTCCCTTAGATGCAGATAAGATACAGACGTCTAAGAACATACAGCTAAGAACCAACGACCAAGTATTGTTTGACCACACCCATGCTCTTTAACTTCGCCAAAAAGTAGGCCAATCGGACAAAGTCGGGGCAAAAGTTCAGTCGCCCCCTCCCCCTTAAACTACCGTCATGAGGTTGTCTTAATTTACTTACCTGTTGTACTGTTCCTCACCAAACACAAACACTTCAATCACATCTGAGTCTTTGGGAAATTCAATCTAAAAAATAACAAAAACGAATTTTACTTACAAAGCCTACAACAGAAACAAAATGATCAAATTAGTCCAAAAACAAGTACATCTACATATAAAGCCTCGTTAAGAAAAGTTAAATTTAAAGCAAACTTTTGTGACCAGTAAACTGGTGGACCACTCCATTTTTTCTCAGAATAATTTTCCGGGGAGTGGCGTGAAACTAAAAAATATTAAGGAGGCTCAGCATCGGGTCGGTTGGATATTCTGAAAATTTGAGGAAAATGAATCGTAACAGAAGAAATATTTAAAAAGACAAGTCGGGCAAAATTTGGTCTCAGTTTGCCAAAGCGACACCTATAGTGCAAATTTCGAAAGGGGCCGGGATTTGTAAAGGGAAGGACCGCCCACTCGTCCCCCACGGTTTTGGGCTTCCCCTCGCCCCCACCACACTGCAAGGTGCCCAGAAAATGCCAAATTTAAGGATATTTGTTCAAACTGTTCAGGGCTTTTCCGGAATTTTTTGGTATAAAATTGTTTATAAAATTATTTTGGTACTAAAACTTGATTTTTGGACACTCTTAAGGTTATGTTATAGCAGTATATGTTACAAATAGACTATCTGTACGCTATTTTTAGTATTTTTAGGCCATTTTATTCCTTGCCCCACTTTAAGTCATCCTCCCCCCCCCCCCGAAAGTGGGGGGGGCTTGCTTCTAAACATTTTACCTAAAGAAAATCATTCTACCAAAGAGTGGAGCACCCTCCCCCAATCCACCGAAGTGCGCCCCCCCCAGGTAATAACCAGTAATAAGTGATACCTCAATTTCCCCACAGGGGCCAGAGCACTGGACTTTCAACAGATCCGGCAGAAATATCAGCTGAGTCATGTCCGCACTGGGATCCAGCTCTGCAAAGGCGTTCCGAAGGGATTCAGCCTGAAAAATAATCATAAAAATTAAAAAAAACTAAATAAAATTAAATAAAAACTATATGAATGCTTGTAGGATCAAGGATACCAAGACATTAGTACACTGACGCTAACAAAACAGCAAAATTGTCTGGATGGACTACAATTTTAGAAAACGTTAACAAAGATTTCAAAAATATCTTTCTATAGCCGCCCGCCCCCCCCCCTCCTACTAGCGAACTCACTCAAACCTAAATAACCGTGGCTAAGTAACAGAACTGTACCGTACTTTCATGATTATTTTATTGACAACTTCTGTAGCCTGAAAGCCAAAGTCCAAAATTTCTTCCGACTCCAGGGTTCTAATGGAACACTCTGTTACAACCCCATTCTCCTCCAACCTAAAAACACAGACAGGCAATAGCGCCAAAAATGAAGAAAAATAAGACGGTCTACTAACCCCATGTCACCTAAACGCAAACAGAAAAAATATGCAAAAAAAATCAAAATTCACCCTCCCGTCCAGCAGACAGAAATAGTTTGAGAAAGGATTCTCCCCAGCCAATCATTCAAACAGTCGACACAAAGAAAATATTGTGACGAAAAGTTTTCTGATAAAAATCTGCAGTCCAAATTCAAAATAATTTTTTTCCAAATATAGTATATATATAATTTTTTCAAAACTAAATAGATAAATTTTAATCATTTTTACAAAATAGACAACAATTTTTTCAATTTCCAATCATTGTCGCAACAATTCTACTAGCTATATAAAAGATAAGACGTCACTACCTGCGTGTGTTTGCAGGATTTAAACTAATTTCTAACTACTGTAGTCTTAGTTGAGATTTGAAAAAAGTAAATTCTAACACACCAGACGCATAAATGTTTCCCTTTACTTCACTATCAGTAGTATATACATCCTTAAACTCACTAAAAATCATTCAAAAAAGCTCTAAAAAATTTCTAAAAGCTAAGCCTAGAAAAGCTTTACACTATTTTCAGAGGATGGCCCGGCCCCCGATAGGATAGTTCACAACAGGGGTGCAAACTGGAGGAAGTTGTAGAGGTGGAATTGCCACCGCCAGAAAAGGACGGGCCTGAGGCCTGAGTTCCAAATATGTTCAGACAATCCTGAAATGCAAAAAAAACTGGGGGTTGGTTTAACTGATTTTTGAAACTGCCGATCCTACGTTGGGCACTTGCAAGTACACGATTTCAAGCAACGTTTGGTTAGTATTTGAACATTGCGACAACCTAGCCACTTGCTGGGATTGCACTCCTGATAGAGTAATTGTTCTTGTGAATGGTAAACGATAGACTATGAATAAAGATTTTTCCTACCTTAAGTGGTGCATAAATCTTT
>JASAND010022530.1:0-19186 GCA_030248195.1 Trissonchulus latispiculum | reverse complement strand
AGGTGCTGGTATCGTTTTGTGTAAATTTGACCCTATAGGCTTTAATTCTTTATGAAAGTGGATCAAACTTTCCAACTATACTATTTCGGTGCTCTTTAACATTCTGGGACCAGTCCCGCATTTTTAGGTGCAAAGATAGGAAATTTTTGGTTTTTGCCATTATTCTCTCAGCACATAGTCGAGACACCAGATTGGTTGGTACGGCTGGAAAGAGGGAACAAAAATGAACATTTTTGCTTTTACAACTTTTGAGCTATCTCTTGTGGTTAAGTCAGTATAAGCAAAAAACGATTTTTGGGGTCCAAAAATGGCCGTTTTCGAGAAAATCAGTTTTTTCAAAATTACTACCAAATCGTACGGACAATTTTGGTTTATTTATACTCGATCGATACACAGTCTCATTGCATATTTTATCAATGCCTATTAGCCGGAGTTTGTTGCTCTAAGCTAGAGATTTGGCCGAAAAACCATTTTGGCAAAACTGCGATTATTTTGTTTTGAACATCGATTTCTCAAAAACTACCAAATGGATTCGCGTGATTTTTGGCAGGATGAGAATTCGCACTATTGCGGAGGGACATTTTTCTTGGTTTGAGCTAAAACATCTCCAGTTGCGAAAAAACTCAATGCAAAGTTGCGAAATTTCGTGTCACCGCACATTTAATAGATTTTCTTGACCGTTAAGACCTGCTGAGCCAAATCCAAAAAAATGTCCCTCTGCCCACATGTCCTTTATAGGACAGCACAAGAAAAAATTTTGGCCGATTCCACAGTTTCGAGAAATCGATGTTCAAAAATGTTTGGTCTATATTCAGCCTGTCAGATGTCAGTATGTCAGAAAATTTTCGCAGTTTTTTTTGCAGATTTTTACTAGTTTCGTACCCTCATGAGAATCTACAGATTATAAGCTTTAAAATGATGTATAAAGCTCTTTCCAACTCACAAAAGTGCGAAAGTTATGACGTTTCAAAAAATACCCACAAAAGTACTGCACAAAACGATACCAGTACCTTAAGCAGAACTATTACAGTTTTTCAATTAACATATTCAGTGTCTTAATCTTTAATAATATTCTAATTCGAACTCCCTCCTGAGCCAACGTTTTGTAGTCCCAGTATGTTCCATTAAAGGCTGTTTTCATAAAACAAATCTCATACACATGCATACGTTATGTAGAAAAAATAGCCTGATGTGTGTGGAAAATCGAATGGTGAAAAACAGCAACTTTTCCTTTGAAAATGTTTGGCAGGTGACTCAAACGCCTTAATGTCAAAATTGGGCCCATATTTGGCACATTTCGATTTTCAAAGGCCCTATTTCTTTAATGATTAGACTGATTAGATTAAAATTAATCCGCATTAAAGAAATAGCACCTCGGATTTAATTTAATCCAGCGAGTTAAACGAATGAAACGGATTAAATTTAATCCTATTTCTTTAATGCACCTAGGATTAAAATTTTAATCTAATCCTGTTTCTTTATTGACACTTCGGACTAAAAAAATCAACGAGTTAATTTTAATCCGACCTGCTTAATAGTTGTTTTTTTAAGATTATTTTTAATCCATTTAATCCGTCGCCTGCATTTTCAACTAGTTTTTAATCCTTGTGTAGTTACTCGGATTAAACGGATTAAAAGTTGGCGGATTAAAATTTTTAATCGCTCTTTCTTTAATGGCGGATTAAATGGATTAAAATCAATTTGTTTAATCCGCGGATTAAAAATGGTCGGATTAACCGAGTTAATTTTAATCCGTTTAATCCAGCTTTAAAGAAATAACAACTAAAATTTTAATCCGGCTAATTTTTAATCCGATTAATCCGACCATTTTAATCATTAAAGAAATAGGCCCAAAGTATTTGGGCATTGGTCAAGGAAACGACCCCCACCCCTCGGGATGCTGTACCCATAAAGGTGCGGTGAAAGCTGGAATCAGTTAATGAAGACTGTTAACGAATAAACGATCAGTATTGCCTTGGGACTTGGAGAGTTTTCGGTGCTGATAACCGCACAGTAGTGTTGCTGGGGATATTCTGTTTCTGTCCGTGATCTTCGCTTCTCTGCCTCTCAACTGCGAATCCAGAAAGAGGTGCGATTACAAGCACGTGCAGTGTTTACTGGCTTTCAATAGTTAGGTCCTGCTCAATAAAGACAGCATTCGTAGAAGAAAATCTCTGTCACTTTATGTCACATCATGTTATTACATATCACATTAAAACTATGGAAAAATCAAATATATAATTTGCTTTCATTCACACCACACAGCACCCATTTATTACAAATTCATTACAGATATCTACTAGGTTATTTGATTATTTCATACAATCAGCATTAATCAATACACCAACATTATACGGTTAGCAGTATCTTCTATTTCAGTCGAAAGAAAGGGCTATAGCATTTGATATCCTTCCTTTCTAGTATTTCCTTTCTTCCTGAAAAATATACAGCCACAGATGGACAAAAGTGATGACAAATTTGCATCTCGGCGATGCTGCCAAAAAAGATCCAAAAACTGCCCTCACAGAAAAATTGTCTCATGAAAACAGCTTCGGGTACAAATCTTCGAAAAATGAAAGCATTAATTCTTATTACTATTGTTGAAAACCTCCTAAATATGGTGCACCAGAAATATTAATTTTATAAAATTCAGTTTTAAATGGCTTTTTAAAATGTGAAAATAACTGAAAATAGGCTATGCTAGCAAATACCCACATTTTGGCAAATTGCCCAAATTGTTTTCTACTAGAGTCAGTGAAAATTGACCCCCCCGTTCAGGGTTTGTGCATAACTGTATAAAATATAATAAAATAATTACTATGGATATGCCTACTACCCCATTCGAATGATTAATTTAAAAATCTAGCACGCTGCCTGGAGTTAGCAATCTCCTAACGCCTGTTTAACTCTTACCATTTTCACCTCTGCGCAACACCACTAAGAACGCTGTAACTAGTTGAAAGGTCAGGACATAGCTAACTGTTATAAGACATCTCAATTCTCAACTAAGTCATTCAGCTCCAGTGTTGGAACCTCGACTAGGGGGCAACCATTTCTTTCTGTGCAAGTAAATTTGCTGACCTCCAACGTATTTTCCGCAGGCAAAGGAAAATGGGAGACTGATTTTGCTGTCCGTATTTCCACTTTCTCTGACGAGGGCCCAAATAGTGGACATCAGCCCCGCTGGTTCTCCGTCAACGTCAAAGAATATGTATCCGCAGCCCGCAGTGGCCGTTGCGTTCAGAGCGGACAGCGTTGCCAGCGTCAGACCGCAGTAGGATCGACCTGCGATCACGATTGGAATTCTGTCGATCTAGAATCAGGAAAACATCGTCTGCAGTAGACATTAAATGGAAAACAGTTTTCAGTTTCAGTTTCAGTTTTAGTCGACGAATCGAACTAATTCTAGGCCCAGTTTAAGGGCGTGCTTTCCAATCAACCTTGTTTGGAAAGCTATAACTTCACTTGTGGAAGGTATGAATTGAGCCACTTACCCCTTTGAAGCTCTACATCTGCTGCGTCGTTTGGTGCCTTTGAAATGTGCCTAACAGGCTTGTATTTATGACAAACTTATCAAACGTACCTATCTACAATTTTTGACCACAAATTTCTATGAAACATTTTACACAAAATGAGATAGGTCAGATACAGTGTCTACCAGAGATAATTTGCCAGGGACGGTTGTTTGATTTTGCCAAAACTTTGTCTCTCTTTGTAGAAATTGAGCATTTTCTGTGAATTTTACATTTCAGCCAACTTTGAAAAAATATTGCTCTTGAATAGAGGCTGATAGACCGAGAAATAAAACAAGATCCCCCCTAAAAGGGGTAATATTCCGTCGTAGAGCCCTTTATTTATCTTAGTTTGAAATTTTCCAGATTCAAATTAGTAAGACTTTTACTCTCTTTACTTACTGCGTTGATTGCAACTTTGACTTTTAGAAAGTGATATGAAAGTTATTAATTATATAGCTAGAATCTCAGGAGCAAATTCCAAGCACGGAAGCATCGCTCCATGGAACTCTCTTAAAACTTGATGTGTCCGGAAGCAAGTGTCGGGCCTCCTGCCCAAGCAGACCCTACACCAGAGACTTTAAGTATCTATCCAACTATAGACAAGTCGGCTCCTAAAAGGAGCAGTATCTCGCCGTCGGGTTATAAGATAACATTCAGTGCTTTCTCAGAGCCATTTCTAGCCTACAGTCATCAATGCTGAAGCTGTCAATCAGTCAGTCAATCAAGCTGAAAGTCGGCCGCAGGAACACGCTGTCAACGGTCAATGCACTGTGAAACTGGACTTATCTGACATTGAAACCTGACCCTGAACGCAAAAACAGCGTTCGAATTTCTTTGAAGTAAACATACACACTTGTTGTGGGGGAAATAGCCGTTAGCGAACAGAACATGTACCTGCAGTTGACAACAGAAAGCCAGCCAGCTGTCACTCTGTCACTCTTACATGCTATTAGTGTGCAATTTGAATTCGGGCTAGAATTAAGATTTTTTTAAAAAAAACTAGTTCAGAACTTAATTCTACTATGAATTTGTGCAAAGTAAATACAGTACCCTGCACTCATAAGGTGACAGTTGGCGAAAACTGAAATTCGCGAACTTTGGCAGCTTGATAGCGATTTTCGTCAACTTCGGCGATTTCCGTCAGCTTCGCGAACTTCCAATTATCGCCAAGTGTCACCTTATGATTGCAGGGTACTGTATATAAGGTAGAAATCGAGCCATTTCATGGTGGTTTGCCGATAGATGCTTTTGGGAAGAATTACAATCGGGATTTTTCAAGCTTCCTAATTATTCCCCAAATGCAAACCAAAGAGCACGATTATTTGATTAGCGTACTAAACGTTTAAACAAAACCTGGCAAATCCTTTAATAATACGACTTCATTCTGATAAGTCAACTACTGAACTGCCAAAGAATCGCAAAAAATTAATTTGCATATTGGATCAAATCAAAACACGTATAAAATTTATGCCAACCAGAGGGGGCCTGGTGAAAAGGATTCTTTTATTTATTAATGTAACAAGAAATAGCAGCCCCCTCCACGTGCTTTTAACTTGCGAATATAAAATGTTAACCAAGGAGCAAAGAAAATTTAAATAACCAAGTATCGGGTTCAACCTGACAAAGTCAATTGTAGGGTCCCCTTCGTACAAAAACTCTCACAGCTAATGAAGACCGTGCTGAGTATAGGGTGGAAATTTAACGGTAAAGAGATGCAGTTCATTCTGCACCAGAAATGAAAACAGCTATCTCGCCTTTAGGAAGGCGAGATAAAAACACGCTGGCTTCTTTTCCAACGACTTTCAGAAAAATCTGAATCATTTTTTCTACATACAACGCGGTAAGAAGGACAGTGAGAACCGTCAGTAGAAAATTAAAACACTGAAATTCAACTGTGAATTGATCTCCGGCTGTTGCAGTGTCAGTCTAATATCTTAACCACTACACTAGCCAATCTGTATTATTTGGCATATTAATTAAATCTCTATTCGCGGATTGCCCAAAAAGAATAGGAAGTCTGAGATTAGCCTGGGGATAAGTTTTATTTTTTGAGCATCGAACGTCGAGGAGGAGTTGCCAATAGACCGTTGCTAATCCTAATCAGATTTGGTGCAATTTCAATTTGGCATTGTATTGTATAAGTTTTGTGCAAGCGAACCTTCACTAATCGATAATAGCTGCGGAGGATTCGAGAAACAAATAACGCCACGGCGTATTTTTAAATTTCAAGACATTTATTTACTAAATCTCATTTAAACTTCTGCCATAGGGTTAGTTTGGATTCCTCCAAAAGCCAAAGAGCTATCTTCATCACATTTTGTTGCTTCTAAAAAATAAATATACTAGGCCGTGTGTTGGAGAAACATCAGAGCCTGACAATCGCGTACATGCATTTTATACAACAAAACCGGGGAAGATATTCCGCTCCAGCGGAATAAAAACCGCCCCGCGTAAGCTGTCCAAAAATACAGTGTACAATACAATCTTTCAGGTGCGACCCCCCCCCCTTTGTGGAACAATCTTTGCTCAAAAACCCTCCATCGCTGGTTGACAAAATCAGCTATTCGACCGGACAAGAGCAATTGTGACAGAATTGCAGAACGTAGAGCATACATTTTTAAAAGGTCTAGTGTTGGTTCACTTCTACCATTAATGGGTTACGGTTCCTAAGGTGACGCTATGTCTACCGTTACGTAAGTAACAATTAAATAATTTGCCTATACTATTTGCACAGGATTTAATAAAATGCAAAAAGTAATGATTACAATTGTTTTCATCTGACCTGTTTTCTGAAAGTTTCACCATCCAGAGCTGTCAAACGTTGACACACTGAAACAAGAAACCGCAAAGCTGGCAAAGACAGTCTGCTGTGACCGTGTAGCCGAATGGTTAAGGCGCCGGACTTCGGATCGAAAAGTCCGAGGTTCGATTCCCATCTTAGCCGTGATGAAGTTGCACTGTTTCCTTGAGCAGGAAACTTAGGCTACAGCTCCGCCGGTCGGATGAGGCGTTAAATTGGTGGACCCGTGTGCTGCCTTGCTGGGGGTAGTGCACGCTAAAGAACCCTTAATCCATTTATCGTCAAGAGTAGGGCCCGGAGTTCCCGGTGGAAGGCACCCCCTTGGGATATGCCAGCACTTCTGCAATGTGGTCCGCCTACCTCCTGCGAGGGAGTGTTGGGTGCAAACGAGTCATGTACTCAAAATGGATCACCCAACTTTCCGGGTTTGTCTATGATCCCACCCCATCTGGCAATAACAACAACAACAGTCTGATGTGAAAGGAATTTAGTTAAGTCTATCCATTTCTTTGATAATCAAGCCAGAGTGCGTTCTGGCCATCAATCGAAAGAGTTTTTAGACAATGCTAGGTGGGCGTACCTAATACATGAATTTCGATAAACTGCAACTTACTACAGAGTAGTTTTTGTCTGGTGGATGTATAAACGAGTGAGACTCGAGGCCGATTGAGTGTTATCTTGGTCTTGGTGCCATCAAGAGTTTATAATTGGTATAGAATGGGACATTCAGCTCTTCGAATGTAAAACGTCTGCAATATGCCCAAAACGTTACGGCAGAAATCTCGAGGGTAGTTTCATAGCGAGTAAACCTTTTTAACTGAATAGACCTTCTGCAAAACCAGGCATTTTCGACCAATTCCATTAAAGCTATGCAGTTCTAGTATCGTTTGAAAGACTAGTGTTATAAGAACTACTGTACGACTTTTTCTAGATCAAATTATAGTATTTGATTTGCCCACATTTCGACCTCAATGTTTCGAGCATATTGCAGGCTTATACGTTAGGAAGCACAGAGTATCCAATTCAAGAGTACATAATGATAAGAGTATGCCACTAGGCAAGCTCTATGTTATCAGAGCAAAAACAATGCTGTGCACGCTAACGCCCCCCCCCCCGCAAATCAGACCTTAGTGACCCCCCATAGAGCATGGGTGTGGTCAAAAAATATCAAGTACTGAGATCTTAGCTGCCTTCCAGCCATGTGCAGCCGTCGCGTTTATGCGCCTGACCCCCCTTTTTCACAACTACCAACATAATTAATTAATAATTTCTAGGTACTGACTGCTAGGCCCAAGCTTCGAAGCTGCCATTTGCCAATATGATTTGGCACATATGCCCCTACCTGCAGAAAAATACTAGACGTCTGTATCTTATCTGCATCTAAGGGAATTGCTCTTCAAATTTGAAGTTTCGGCAAAAATTTCAAAATTTTTGGCTAACGAAAGGAAAATTTTATTACTGGTGCGAGCTATAAGGCTGTAATTTTTCATAAAAATAAAAGGAGGCCCTATAGGAGTACTCATTTGTGCCAAATGGCAAGAAATTCTGCATCGTGAAAAAATTTTTATTTAAAATTTAATGTTAAAAAATTTAAGAAAACGCCATTTTCAGTATGTGGGATACTTTGTAGAGGCTTTCTGAAGCCAAAGAAGTAGCAAACCTTCACTAATCGAGCTGTAATCTTTTGTGGATGTGTTTTCGACCCCGCTGAGTTCAAATATTTCAAAAAAATTTAATTTCAAAAAAATTTGATTTTTTCGATTTCTGGGGTATCATCGCTCAAAAAGGCGTTTTTGGCAATTTTTGAAGATTAAAGTTGACATAAAAATTTTTTCACGCAGCAGAATTTCTTGCCATTTGGCACAAATGAGTACTCCTTATAGGGCCTCCTTTTATGCCAAATTACAGCCTTATAGCTCGCACCAGTTATAAAATTTTCCTTTCGTTAGCCAAAAAGTTTTAAATTTTTGCCGAAGCTTCAACTGTGAAGAGTAATTCCCTTAGATGCAGATAAGATACAGACGTCTAGTATTTTTCTGCAGGTAGGGGTATATGTGATAAATTACATTGGCAAATGGCAGCTTTGAAGCTTGGGCATAGCAGTCAGTAGAAATTATTAATTGATTATGTTGGTAGTTGCGAAAAAAGGGGGTCCGGCACATAAACGCGACGGGTGCACAGGGCTGGAAGGCAGCTAAGATCTCAGTATCCGATATTTTTTGACCACACCCATGCTCTATATCTTCGCCAAACAGTAGGCCAATCGGACAAAGTCGGGGCAAACTTTTAGTAGCCCCCCCTTTAAGCTCGAAAACACAAGCAGTGCGTGCAAGTATTTTGTGCCTGCTTCGAGCTTTAGAACATAAACATAGCGCTCAAAATTCTTTGAAGTGAAGGGTCTAATTTGCGGGGGGGGGTGGGCCGTTAGCGAGCAGAGCATAACATACAGTGTGCCTAGTGGCACACTCTTATATTATGTACTCTTGCTATTATATATAAACTCTTGGAGCCACCAAGGTCGCCGGGCTGCCTCGTTGCCTCTAAAATCCGCAGACCTAGGAAATGTTGACGTCACTTTGGAGGAAGACTAACTGTGAATGATGGGAAGAGTTTTGCCTAAACCATCAAAAGGTCGACATAATATATGAAAATGAGAAAGATTAGTCATTGAAGATAAATCGCGAGCCCTTCTTAAGGAAACTAACCTGCATTAGCAAAAGGGCTGATCGCAGCAATGAAGAATGCTACGAAAAGAATGCAACTGCGCATGGTAAAACTGAATGGCAATCGAAATGTGTATAATGAGTCAAAGCAGTAAACAGTACTGATGTTTAAATACCCGATTTCGAATTTAAATATAATTATAATTCTTGATGACTAATGTACATTTTAATAAAATATTTTTGCTCGAATTTCATCTAACTTGAATATCCTGAATTTAAATGGTATTTCAAACGTAAACAAGACAGGGGTGTGTGTGGGGAGATGACGTATTCTGGATTTTATGCTTTAGAAAGGGTGGGAGAAAAGAGAATCACAATTCCTGAAAAATTTAAATCTTAAATTTTTTGATTTTTTGATTTTTGAAATCAGATACTGGTAGAAAGCCTACTGCAATTATTAGTTTTTATATCGTCTAGTGACGGCTGCAGGCATTTAAATTAAGTTTTATACAGACAGCTAGGATTCTGATAGATTACAAGATTGCTGTATGTCACAATGAAGTGTAAGAAATCACATGTGTGGCTTAGTTTTACACAACACAGCACTCATTTATTTCGAGCACATTACAGGTTACATACGTGTTAAGTTTGTTTTACCCCCCCCCCCCCCCCCCCCCCCCCCCCCCCCCCCCCCCCCCCCCCCCCCCCCCCCCCCCCCCCCCCCCCTAGAATCAGCATTTAATCAGCTGCACTACTATTTTACAGTAACAGTGTATCTGCTAGTTCAATCGAAAGAAGCGGCTTCAACAACTGACGTCCTTCTTTTCCAGAATTTGCGATCTACCTGAAAATAGGAACAGACCAAATGCAAAACAAGTTACTCCTTAAAAGGGGAATAAATACCGCCGTAGTGTTTGAAATTTATGTGTTCAATGTTTTGCTTGTTTTTGCATAGAACATATTGTTCTACTGTATTGTGACGCTAGCATATGACTAGTTTGACATACCCAACATTTGGGTTTCCGAGACAAAAGAATGACAGTATTTTATGGGAAAGTATTTAATTGTGAAAGTACAATTCTCCCGGAGGAAGGATTCGATCTGTGACCGAACCAGCGCAAAGTGGACATTCTAACCACTGCACCATTCTGACATTAACGAAATTATCGACTAAATCGCTGGAAAGAAAATTATGATTAAATTATATCTATGTTTATTTTGAACAAATTTTCTATGTAATTTCTAAAGCAAAGCAGTTTTAGCAGTTTTACCTATTTATTGGCAGTTTTACCTGTTTATTGATCTGTTAAACCTCTGCCAATCAAGTGACAGGCAAATAACGCCCGGTTTCGGGTAATATGAAAAAGGCAGACAGTGATCGTTTGCCAAACAATTTACAGAGCAAACAAATTGAAGAAAATGGACTGTAACAATGTTGTAAAAATTGCAAAATCATTGAAAAACTCTTGGGCCAAAAAACCTGCGTACTAGGCACATGTGTTGAAGATAGGAAGGAAATCCTCCGCGCCAAGCAATTTACATGCAAAACATAGGAATTCAGATGGGTCAACCCATTACAAGTATACCGCCTCCGGCGGTATAAAAAATTCCCGAAATAACTTCGAGTAAAATTTTTCCAAAAGTTGCCTGCCTTACTTGATCACTATTTTTGTTGAAAGCTACCCAAAAATGACCTTTTGCAATAAATTCATTTTCAATTTGTTAATTCAGGCTGGGCTACTCTGCGAAAAGTCAAATTTGAAGTGCTGGTTCGGAGATATAATTGGATTTTAAAACTCATTCATCGTTGAAATCCACTCAAATTTATTACAACTGTAACAGATTTTAACCAAGAAAACATTTCATAAGAATTTGAATTTGAATTTGGCAAGAAAATTTGAATTTGGGAAATTAGCTTCAACCCAAAGGAACGTTTACTACGGCCTCCCAAAACGGACAAATTTGAAGCACTTACTTAGACCTACAACGTTGCTCTTTACAGTATTCTCCGAGACTTTATGGTTTGAGAGATAACAGAGAAAACTTATCTTCAAGGTCAAAAACTGGTCTTTTTTGAAAAATCAAATGTTGCCAGATTTTGAAACCTTCAACAGCGTAGTTCGGTGGGTCAACTATTGTCCACGATTTTTTAGGTTTTGCATTTGGTCCTTTTGATAGTTGTAACTATAACTGAAAAAAATCAGACAAAGTTTACATTTCTTTAAAATATCGAGCTTGTTTGTTGCTTAATGAAATGTCAAAAAATATCCTGCATCTGACTTCCCACACTTTGAGAGATCCATGTTGAACCTTTGAATTGAGACAGTCAAACTTTCCCTAGTTCTAGTAAGCACATTCTGCTTTAAAATGGTTATAAAAATTTAACTTCAAAAATTAAAGAAATAAACAATGAATAAAGTCTTTCAAAGCTTGCTGCAAATACCCGAATCAGCACTTCAAATTTGACTTTTCGCAGAGTAGCCCAGCCTGAATTAACAAATTGAAAATGAATTTATTGCAAAAGGTCATTTTTGGGTAGCTTTCAACAAAAATAGTGATCAAGTAAGGCAGGCAACTTTTGGAAAAATTTTACTCGAAGTTATTTCGGAATTTTTATACCGCCGGAGGCGGTATACTTGTAATGGGTTGACCCATCTGAATTCCTATGTTTTGCATGTAAATTGCTTGGCGCGGAGGATTTCCTTCCTATCTTCAACACATGTGCCTAGTACGCAGGTTTTTTGGCCCAAGAGTTTTTCAATGATTTTGCAATTTTTTACAGCATTGTTACAGTCCATTTTCTTCAATTTGTTTGCTCTGTAAATTGTTTGGCAAACGATCACTGTCTGCCTTTTTCATATTACCCGAAACCGGGCGTTATTTGCCTGTCACTTGATTGGCAGAGGTTTAACAGATCAATAAACAGGTAAAACTGCCAATAAATAGGTAAAACTGCTAAAACTGCTTTGCTTTAGAAATTACATAGAAAAATTTGTTCAAAATAAACATAGATATAATTTAATCATAATTTTCTTTCCAGCGATTTAGTCGATAATTTCGTTAATGTCAGAATGGTGCAGTGGTTAGAGTGTCCGCTTTGCGCTGGTACGGACACAGATCGAATCCTTCTTCCGGGAGAATTGCTGTACTTTCACAATTAAATACTTTCCCATAAAATACTGTCATTCTTTTGTCTCGGAAACCCCAAATGTTGGGTATGTCAAACTAGTCATATGCTAGCGTCAGAATACAGTAGAACAATATGTTCTATGCAAAACAAGCAAAACATTGAACACATAAATTTCAAACACTACGGCGGCTTTTATTCCCCTTTTAAGGGGTAACTTGTTTTGTATTTGTTCTGTTCCTATTTTCAGGTAGATCGCAAATTCTGGAAAAGAAGGACGTCAGTTGTTGAAGCCGCTTCTTTCGATTGAACTAGCAGATACACTGTTACTGTAAAATAGTAGTGCAGCTGATTAAATGCTGATTCTATAAAACAAACTTAACACGTATGTAACCTGTAATGTGCTCGAAATAAATGAGTGCTGTGTTGTGTAAAACTAAGCCACACATGTGATTTCTTACACTTCATTGTGACATACAGCAATCTTGTAATCTATCAGAATCCTAGCTGTCTGTATAAAACTTAATTTAAATGCCTGCAGCCGTCACTAGACGATATAAAAACTAATAATTGCAGTAGGCTTTCTACCAGTATCTGATTTCAAAAATCAAAAAATCAAAAAATTTAAGATTTAAATTTTCAGGAATTGTGATTCTCTTTTCTCCCACCCTTTCTAAAGCATAAAATCCAGAATACGTCATCTCCCCACACACACCCCTGTCTTGTTTACGTTTGAAATACCATTTAAATTCAGGATATTCAAGTTAGATGAAATTCGAGCAAAAATATTTTATTAAAATGTACATTAGTCATCAAGAATTATAATTATATTTAAATTCGAAATCGGGTATTTAAACATCAGTACTGTTTACTGCTTTGACTCATTATACACATTTCGATTGCCATTCAGTTTTACCATGCGCAGTTGCATTCTTTTCGTGTTATTTCCTTTTCATTGCTGCGATCAGCCCTTTTGCTAATGCAGGTTAGTTTCCTTAAGAAGGGCTCGCGATTTATCTTCAATGACTAATCTTTCTCATTTTCATATATTATGTCGACCTTTCGATGGTTTAGGCAAAACTCTTCCCATCATTCACAGTTAGTCTTCCTCCAAAGTGACGTCAACATTTCCTAGGTCTGCGGATTTTAGAGGCAACGAGGCAGCCCGGCGACCTTGGTGGCTCCAAGAGTTTATATATAATAGCAAGAGTACATAATATAAGAGTGTGCCACTAGGCACACTGTATGTTATGCTCTGCTCGCTAACGGCCCACCCCCCCCCGCAAATTAGACCCTTCACTTCAAAGAATTTTGAGCGCTATGTTTATGTTCTAAAGCTCGAAGCAGGCACAAAATACTTGCACGCACTGCTTGTGTTTTCGAGCTTAAAGGGGGGGCTACTAAAAGTTTGCCCCGACTTTGTCCGATTGGCCTACTGTTTGGCGAAGATATAGAGCATGGGTGTGGTCAAAAAATGCGGATACCGAGACTAGCCTTCCAGTTCTGTGCACCCGTCGCGTTTATGTGCCGGACCCCCTTTTTTCGCAACTACCAACATAATCAATTAATAATTTCTACTGATTGCTATGCCCAAGCTTCAAAGCTGCCATTTGCCAATGTAATTTATCACATAGACAACTTACCTGCAGAAAAATACTAGACGTCTGTATCTTATCTGCATCTAAGGGAATTACTCTTCACAGTTGAAGCTTCGGCAAAAATTTAAAACTTTTTGGCTAACGAAAGGAAAATTTTATAACTGGTGCGAGCTATAAGGCTGTAATTTGGCATAAAAGGAGGCCCTATAAGGAGTACTCATTTGTGCCAAATGGCAAGAAATTCTGCTGCGTGAAAAAATTTTTATGTCAACTTTAATCTTCAAAAATTGCCAAAAACGCCTTTTTGAGCGATGATACCCCAGAAATCGAAAAAATCAAATTTTTTTGAAATTAAATTTTTTTGAAATATTTGAACTCAGCGGGGTCGAAAACACATCCACAAAAGATTACAGCTCGATTAGTGAAGGTTTGCTACTTCTATGGCTGCAGAAAGGCTCTACACAGGATCCGACAGACTGAAAATGGCGGTTTCGGCAATTTTTGAACATTAAAGTTGACATAAAAATTTTTTCACGATGCAGAATTTCTTGCCATTTGGCACAAATGAGTACTCCTATAGGGCCTCCTTTTATTTTTATGAAAAATTACAGCCTTATAGCTCGCACCAGTAATAACATTTTCCTTTCGTTAGCCAAACATTTTTAAATTTTTGCCTAAACTTCAACTTTGAAGAGTAATTCCCTTAGATGCAGATAAGATACAGACGTCTAGTACTTTTCTGCAGGTAGGGGCATATGTGCCAAATCATATTGGTAAATGGCAGCTTCGAAGCTTGGGCCTAGCAGTCGGTAGAAATTATTAATTAATTATGTTGGTAGTTGTGAAAAAAGGGGGGTCGGGCACATAAACGCGACGGCTGCACATGGCTGGAAGGCAGCTAAGATCTCAGTACCCGATACTTTTTTGACCACACCCATGCTCTATGGGGGTCACTAAGGTCTGATTTGCGGGGGGGGGGGGGGGCGTTAGCGTGCACAGCATTGTTTTTGCTCTGATAACATAGAGCTTGCCTAGTGGCATACTCTTATCATTATGTACTCTTGAATTGGATACTCTGTGCTTCCTAACGTATAAGCCTGCAATATGCTCGAAACATTGAGGTCGAAATGTGGGCAAATCAAATACTATAATTTGATCTAGAAAAAGTCGTACAGTAGTTCTTATAACACTAGTCTTTCAAACGATACTAGAACTGCATAGCTTTAATGGAATTGGTCGAAAATGCCTGGTTTTGCAGAAGGTCTATTCAGTTAAAAAGGTTTACTCGCTATGAAACTACCCTCGAGATTTCTGCCGTAACGTTTTGGGCATATTGCAGACGTTTTACATTCGAAGAGCTGAATGTCCCATTCTATACCAATTATAAACTCTTGATGGCACCAAGACCAAGATAACACTCAATCGGCCTCGAGTCTCACTCGTTTATACATCCACCAGACAAAAACTACTCTGTAGTAAGTTGCAGTTTATCGAAATTCATGTATTAGGTACGCCCACCTAGCATTGTCTAAAAACTCTTTCGATTGATGGCCAGAACGCACTCTGGCTTGATTATCAAAGAAATGGATAGACTTAACTAAATTCCTTTCACATCAGACTGTTGTTGTTGTTATTGCCAGATGGGGTGGGATCATAGACACCCCCGGAAAGTTGGGTGATCCATTTTGAGTACATGACTCGTTTGCACCCAACACTCCCTCGCAGGAGGTAGGCGGACCACATTGCAGAAGTGCTGGCATATCCCAAGGGGGTGCCTTCCACCGGGAACTCCGGGCCCTACTCTTGACGATAAATGGATTAAGGGTTCTTTAGCGTGCACTACCCCCAGCAAGGCAGCACACGGGTCCACCAATTTAACGCCTCATCCGACCGGCGGAGCTGTAGCCTAAGTTTCCTGCTCAAGGAAACAGTGCAACTTCATCACGGCTAAGATGGGAATCGAACCTCGGACTTTTCGATCCGAAGTCCGGCGCCTTAACCATTCGTCTACACGGTCACAGCAGACTGTCTTTGCCAGCTTTGCGGTTTCTTGTTTCAGTGTGTCAACGTTTGACAGCTCTGGATGGTGAAACTTTCAGAAAACAGGTCAGATGAAAACAATTGTAATCATTACTTTTTGCATTTTATTAAATCCTGTGCAAATAGTATAGGCAAATTATTTAATTGTTACTTACGTAACGGTAGACATAGCGTCACCTTAGGAACCGTAACCCATTAATGGTAGAAGTGAACCAACACTAGACCTTTTAAAAATGTATGCTCTACGTTCTGCAATTCTGTCACAATTGCTCTTGTCCGGTCGAATAGCTGATTTTGTCAACCAGCGATGGAGGGTTTTTGAGCAAAGATTGTTCCACAAAGGGGGGGGGTCGCACCTGAAAGATTGTATTGTACACTGTATTTTTGGACAGCTTACGCGGGGCGGTTTTTATTCCGCTGGAGCGGAATATCTTCCCCGGTTTTGTTGTATAAAATGCATGTACGCGATTGTCAGGCTCTGATGTTTCTCCAACACACGGCCTAGTATATTTATTTTTTAGAAGCAACAAAATGTGATGAAGATAGCTCTTTGGCTTTTGGAGGAATCCAAACTAACCCTATGGCAGAAGTTTAAATGAGATTTAGTAAATAAATGTCTTGAAATTTAAAAATACGCCGTGGCGTTATTTGTTTCTCGAATCCTCCGCAGCTATTATCGATTAGTGAAGGTTCGCTTGCACAAAACTTATACAATACAATGCCAAATTGAAATTGCACCAAATCTGATTAGGATTAGCAACGGTCTATTGGCAACTCCTCCTCGACGTTCGATGCTCAAAAAATAAAACTTATCCCCAGGCTAATCTCAGACTTCCTATTCTTTTGGGCAATCCGCGAATAGAGATTTAATTAATATGCCAAATAATACAGATTGGCTAGTGTAGTGGTTAAGATATTAGACTGACACTGCAACAGCCGGAGATCAATTCACAGTTGAATTTCAGTGTTTTAATTTTCTACTGACGGTTCTCACTGTCCTTCTTACCGCGTTGTATGTAGAAAAAATGATTCAGATTTTTCTGAAAGTCGTTGGAAAAGAAGCCAGCGTGTTTTTATCTCGCCTTCCTAAAGGCGAGATAGCTGTTTTCATTTCTGGTGCAGAATGAACTGCATCTCTTTACCGTTAAATTTCCACCCTATACTCAGCACGGTCTTCATTAGCTGTGAGAGTTTTTGTACGAAGGGGACCCTACAATTGACTTTGTCAGGTTGAACCCGATACTTGGTTATTTAAATTTTCTTTGCTCCTTGGTTAACATTTTATATTCGCAAGTTAAAAACACGTGGAGGGGGCTGCTATTTCTTGTTACATTAATAAATAAAAGAATCCTTTTCACCAGGCCCCCTCTGGTTGGCATAAATTTTATACGTGTTTTGATTTGATCCAATATGCAAATTAATTTTTTGCGATTCTTTGGCAGTTCAGTAGTTGACTTATCAGAATGAAGTCGTATTATTAAAGGATTTGCCAGGTTTTGTTTAAACGTTTTGTACGCTAATCAAATAATCGTGCTCTTTGGTTTGCATTTGGGGAATAATTAGGAAGCTTGAAAAATCCCGATTGTAGTTCTTCCCAAAAGCATCTATCGGCAAACCACCATGAAATGGCTCGATTTCTACCTTATATACAGTACCCTGCAATCATAAGGTGACACTTGGCGATAATTGGAAGTTCGCGAAGCTGACGGAAATCGCCGAAGTTGACGAAAATCGCTATCAAGCTGCCAAAGTTCGCGAATTTCAGTTTTCGCCAACTGTCACCTTATGAGTGCAGGGTACTGTATTTACTTTGCACAAATTCATAGTAGAATTAAGTTCTGAACTAGTTTTTTTAAAAAAATCTTAATTCTAGCCCGAATTCAAATTGCACACTAATAGCATGTAAGAGTGACAGAGTGACAGCTGGCTGGCTTTCTGTTGTCAACTGCAGGTACATGTTCTGTTCGCTAACGGCTATTTCCCCCACAACAAGTGTGTATGTTTACTTCAAAGAAATTCGAACGCTGTTTTTGCGTTCAGGGTCAGGTTTCAATGTCAGATAAGTCCAGTTTCACAGTGCATTGACCGTTGACAGCGTGTTCCTGCGGCCGACTTTCAGCTTGATTGACTGACTGATTGACAGCTTCAGCATTGATGACTGTAGGCTAGAAATGGCTCTGAGAAAGCACTGAATGTTATCTTATAACCCGACGGCGAGATACTGCTCCTTTTAGGAGCCGACTTGTCTATAGTTGGATAGATACTTAAAGTCTCTGGTGTAGGGTCTGCTTGGGCAGGAGGCCCGACACTTGCTTCCGGACACATCAAGTTTTAAGAGAGTTCCATGGAGCGATGCTTCCGTGCTTGGAATTTGCTCCTGAGATTCTAGCTATATAATTAATAACTTTCATATCACTTTCTAAAAGTCAAAGTTGCAATCAACGCAGTAAGTAAAGAGAGTAAAAGTCTTACTAATTTGAATCTGGAAAATTTCAAACTAAGATAAATAAAGGGCTCTACGACGGAATATTACCCCTTTTAGGGGGGATCTTGTTTTATTTCTCGGTCTATCAGCCTCTATTCAAGAGCAATATTTTTTCAAAGTTGGCTGAAATGTAAAATTCACAGAAAATGCTCAATTTCTACAAAGAGAGACAAAGTTTTGGCAAAATCAAACAACCGTCCCTGGCAAATTATCTCTGGTAGACACTGTATCTGACCTATCTCATTTTGTGTAAAATGTTTCATAGAAATTTGTGGTCAAAAATTGTAGATAGGTACGTTTGATAAGTTTGTCATAAATACAAGCCTGTTAGGCACATTTCAAAGGCACCAAACGACGCAGCAGATGTAGAGCTTCAAAGGGGTAAGTGGCTCAATTCATACCTTCCACAAGTGAAGTTATAGCTTTCCAAACAAGGTTGATTGGAAAGCACGCCCTTAAACTGGGCCTAGAATTAGTTCGATTCGTCGACTGAAACTGAACCTGAAACTGAAACTGAAAACTGTTTTCCATTCGATGTCTACTGCAGAGGATGTTTTGCTGATTCTAGATCGACACAATTCCAATCGTGATCGCAGGTCGCTCGTACTGCGGTCTGACGCTGACAACGCTGTCCGCTCTGAACGCAACGGCCACTGCGGGCTGCGGATACATATTCTTTGACGTTGACGGAGAACCAGCGGGGCTGATGTCCACTATTTGGGCCCTCGTCAGGGAAAGTGGAAATAGGGACAGCAAAATCAGTCTACCATTTTCCTTTGCCTGCGGAAAATACGTTGGAGGTCAGCACACTTACTTACACAGAAAGAAATGGTTGCCCATAGTTGAGGTTCCAATACTAACACTGGAGTTGAATGACATAAGTGAGATGTCTTATGACAGTGGGCTAGATCCTAACCTTTCAACTAGTTACTGTGTGCTCAGTGTTTTTTGCGCAGAG
>JASAND010022529.1:0-11059 GCA_030248195.1 Trissonchulus latispiculum | reverse complement strand
TAAGCCTTTCCTGGCCGGACCCGACTGTCTGACTGTATATAATGATCAGAATCCTTGGTTCGTCAGGTCGTCTGCATCTTTAGTTAAAGGGGTGGTCTACTTTGGGTTTACTCTGATCTCGCTGTTTTGTTCCAACAAGAGTGCATAATTGCACTATATATAAGAAGAAGAGTAAGTCACTAGAGGGCTCCTCTTCTTGGCATTGCGTAACGGTGCTCCGACCACAATACGCGAATGTTCCCCTGTTTGGTGGGGGGTAGCTCTCTTCGACAAGCATACCCCCCTCCGGTTGGTGGGGGGGGGGTAGCAGAAAAGAGGTCCCCGTTTGGTGGGGGGTAGCCAACAGCCAATCAGATTGCAGAAACCTCCTCCCTCCGTTTGGTGGGGGGTAGAGCAGAGGATTACGGTAGTTTTTGTTCTATTCGAAAATGGGTCCCCGTTTTTGGTGGGGGGGGGGTATCAAAGAGAGGTCCCCGTTTGGTGGGGGGTAGCAATGAAAGGTCCCCGTTTGGTGGGGGGTATGCAAAAGGGGTCCCCGTGTTTGGGGGGGGTGGTCGCCAACAGCCAATCAGATTCATCCAATCTTAGCCTGACTTGTCGACCCCCCCCCCCAACGGGGACCCCATTCTGCCTACCCCCCCCACCAAACGGGGACCCCTTGGCATACCCCCCACCAAACGGGGACTTTTGCCTACCCCCCCCCACCAAACGGGGAGGGGGTATGCTTGTCGACCCCCCCACCAAACGGGGGAACATTCGCGTATTGTGGTCGGAGCACCGTTACGCAATGCCAAGAAGAGAAGCCCTCTAGTGGCTTACTCTTCTTCTATAATATAAAGGAATAAATTATGGACTCTTGGTTCCAAGCAGTATATTTTAACGAGTTTTTAAAATTAGTCTTACGGTTATTGAGTAATTTCCAGGCATGGGCACGAATAGTAAAACTAGTATTCGAATATTCGTCACTATTCGTGGGGTACTATTCGAATAGGAATTCGCGAATTATTCGTAGTATTCGAAATTCGCAAATAATTCGAATTATTCGAATAATTCGCGAATTATTCGAATTTCAAAACCGACAATTCCTAAGTCTTAATTTGCATTAGCATGCATCTTTAAATGCTGAAATTATATGAATAAGCTCAAGAACCCTTCTGGGAGCGTATGGCATCAGCAAATTATCGTCATGGTTTTGTCATTTGTTTTGTCATCGTCATTCGTCATGTTATCTGCATAGTGGAATGGTGTTGGTGGAACACAATTTTACTGGAAATGCTCCAACACTGAAACAATATGTATGTGCTGGAGTCTCGAGAATCCAACGTGGCAGTTAAAGTGCAATAAATATTTGGCTAACTAAAAACTGCCATAGATGAAACATTTCTATCATGTAAGTCGAGTGTGCATGTAGAAAAATTTAAGGACAAAACGATTAAAAATCCTTGCAAGTTTAGTACACACAATTTAATCTATTCTTTGTAGGTTCAGTCAAAATATAATGCAGAAGTCAGGAAAAAGTTCGAAAATTCGTCTAAATATTGAATACTTACTTAGAAGTTTGCGAAAAGTTCGAATATTCGTTCGAATAATTTGAATATTCGCTCGAATAGTTCGAATATTCGTTCATCGAATTATTCGTTAACTATTCGCGAATAGTAAACTACTATTCGAATATTCGCGGTATTCGCGAATATTGAATTATTCGCGAATTATTCGATATTCTTGCCCATGCTAATTTCACTTCAAAGTTGAGATCTGTGACATTGAAAATTGAAAAGTTGTCACTTTTTCGAGTCTCTCAAATTGCAAAATGGATCCGTCCAAGCTCGATGTCATGTTATTTCCATATTTCCTGACTGTGACCTGTACGAATCGTCATCAAAAATTGATGAATTTTTGTGGTATTAAAGTTTCAATTAGAATCAAACAAACTACGACTTTAGGGTCTCTTGCGCTTTCCCCCCCCCAGCCATATCTTTTGATTTTTTTGACTAATAACTTTGAAATTTGGTTTGGTGCATACAGAAGGCTTATGAATTCAAAAATTCAAAAATTTTTAATTTTTTAAAAATTTTAAATTTTTGTTTGGTAAGGGGGAAACGAAAAGGAACCAAAAACTTTTTTGAAAAAAATTTGCTGAAAACTTGCAAAGGGGTTCTCAGGGGCGCTGGGCCCGAATCTGAAAACCGTTTTTCGATTCAGCTTTTCGTTAGCTCAGTATGAGCTAAGCTAAAGTTGTAAGCTTATACTTAACGGTTTTCAGATTCGTGCTCAGCGCCTCTCAAAACCCCCCGTTATAAGTTTTCAGCAAAATTTTTTTCAAAAAGCTTTTTGGTTCCCCTTGGTCCTCTTACTAAACAAAAAGCTAAAATTTATTAAATTTTTCAAAAATTTTTAACTTTTTGAATTCTTGAATTCATAAGCCTCGCACCCATACCAAACTTCAAAGTTATTTGTCAAGAAATCAAAAGTTGTGGCTGGGGGAGGAAGAGCGCAAGAGACCCCGATTTTATTCGGTACCAAATTACCGAATTACTAAAGTCGAATTCGGTACAATTAATTCGGTAATTTGGTACCGAAGTAACGACCTGCCCAAACTAGAGTACAGGCTTCAAGCGTATTAAATTAAAAAAGCTGAAAAGTGTGAGGAAACCGCAGTCCCTATCTCAAATTGGACGACGGGCTGCTAGCAGTCTATTGATTGGCGCCGCGTTTGCATTTAGGCAATTTGATACACATTCTCGAGTTGTGGCCATGCATGCATAGTCGAATTTGTTTTTAAGCTTTACTTAGACTTAGCTTTTTGCTAAGTGTAAGAATTTTGTTTGGCTGTGGCTAAAATGCGTTTTGGTTGGAGCTATAAACATGATTTTGCGATTTTTATGCGTCTACCAACCAGCTTAGTTTTCAATGTATGCATATATCCATAGATATTTATGTGGGTAGGCTTTGTGGAGCAAAAGCTGTCGTACTTTGCTGTACGTGCTCTTTTTCTCCAGACATTATAAAGGGCTCCTTGGCTTATTAGACCAAGCTTTTCAAAACTGAAGATAAGCTAGCCTATGCTTCTGTGATAATAGGCAATTTCTGAGTTGATATAAAGGTATTGATCTAGGTATATGTATAGCGTGTTAGGTTTAGTCTTAGCGATTCAGATATAATTTGTTCCTGGTATGGTTTTATAAAAATGATTTTAATTTTCAATAGAATTACCAATTTATTGTTTTACTTGTTTTCTACATGTTTCATCAGTTTAGTATCTATGCAGTTGTTTTTGTAGGACTTATTCATGCTCTTATGATGGCCTTTCCTTTCAAATTTGTCCTTGTTTTATCCTATGCCTTCGGTGCTTTTGTTGCTGGTATCAGTGTATCTGATGTGGTGCAAACTATCTCGGACACAGGATGCAAAGCTGCGTAAGAAAAATTGTTTTGTTTTTAGAATTTCTGTTTTTTCATCAAAAATCAATAATCAGTAAATTCAGTTGATTTCTAGGATTTATTATCTCTTCTTTTACTAACGATAACCTACGTTATACTATACTATATAACAAAAAGAATAAGACAACTATTATTTTAGGATTCTTGCATAAGAGGGGTTTTTTGGTCGCATTACACAGTGAGCTAATGAAAAGCGTGATCAAAAAGGGATTCGACCCTGAAAACCCCGGTATGCAGGCAGAGCTTCAGCAGAATGGGAGATAAACCCTTTTCGGATACCATTCATTGCTTTTCAAAAACTTAAAACTAATTTTTTTGGAAATGAATGTTTTGAAAATTTTCGACGCATCAGCTTCCAGTGCGATGTAGTACTTACTGGCTGACAATACTGGTAGTGGGTGTCAATAGAATGTCAAAACCATAAAGACTAAGTTATCGCCTTTGAGGCAAAATGTCTTTGATAAGTCTTTGAAGTTGAGATATCAGACATTTTAAAACAATAAGTTGGTTGAACATATTAGAAAATTAAGTAACTTTAGAAAACAGAAAGCTTTATTTCGTCGAAGATTGCTGACAAACTGAAATGAAAGAAAGAAAGTCAGGTACCACCGAATGTCCGATAAATTGTAACCTCCCGTGGGACTCGAACCCACGAACCACCCATAACTGTTTAGCTAGCTCATCTCTATACATTTATATACATGTAGCTGTTCAAGTGTTCTTGCTTTTAACGTAACTGTTCCATTTTCTTTGTACAGATGCGGACGCAAGGATAACACTTTCTTTCGCTATCGATGCTGCGGTGATAATATCATGAGTGGAGAATGTTGCATGCAATTGGAAACTCTCACCATGTAAGACTTTCTTATGTAGGGACCGTTTAAAAGCGGTAACCAGGTTACTGATTGATTTGCGTTGGTCAAATGGACAGGATTTGTCCATGATAGTTCTAGCATCTGCCAGGGAATTAGCAAGTACTACCTCTACCTCTACCTCTAAGAGTATAAATGATAACTATATAGATTTAGCTCTGATAACAGAGAGCTTGCCTAGTGGCATACTCTTATCATTATGTAGTCTTGAGTTTTGACTGACTACATTTGCATGAATTAGTCAAATGACCTTCTAAGGAAGAAATCTGCGTCTTCGAGCGATCCAGTGGCCTCAGTTGGAAACACTCTAATTTTGCTTTTAAAGTTTACATTACTTTTTGCAGAGTTCTGATTGGAGTTGCCGTTGCGGTGGTGATTTCCTGCATCGTGGGCTGCTGCTGCTGCTGTGGTCTGTGCTGTTGCCGAAAGAAGCCGCCTGCGCCTGTCCACATTCTCACCACCACTGGTAACACTCTAGTATTTTTTATACAATGAGATGGATTTTTTGATCACACACAGCTTTTCCTGTTCTGACCACCTTGGTTTGCTCTGTTAGGACATTCTGGGGTGTCGTGTGCCTATGAAGAGAGGTTGCTTAAGAGTACGAATGGAGTACCGTCCAATCTTCTTTCTATACTTCCTCCCCCTCCCGGATCCCAACGGTTCCAGCAGGTCGTGCAAGGCCACCTATTTAGGAATTCGCAACTAGGAGTTGCTATTTTACGAATTTTACGCAAGGCTGTGCAATAACACAAGTTTCAGACTATCAGCGCTATCATACCAATGTAGTGAGGCTCTGCTCAGCACTATTATGACCATATTTTACTGAGTGTTTTGATGTTAGAGTAATCTTTTTATTTTTGTATTTTAGCTGCTGCTCTTACTGCATCACCGCCTTACAACCAGCTGCGAGACGACAACTATGTGGCCTAAAGTTTGGATTGCTTTAGCATTGCAATACCTGGTTCTCTTGATACTTTGTGTAGTACAACTTTACACTATTGAACTATTCTTGTATAATATTTAATAGGACCAATGAAGCTGCATATGCAATGAACATACTGGTTTCTTATAACAAAATCATATGATTTATGGAAGGTGAACTTTGTTTCTGTTTTTCTAAGATGTGCATTTCTGTTTGTTTTTGAATTAGGAAGTACTTATGAAGTCTCTGTTTGTTTGTGTTCCTGTTTTTCATTTTAAGAGGCTAATGCCTTGCATTTATTCACATTTTTGGCGTGTTGTTTATTTCTTCTGTTATATTATGTTCGTTTAAGCATCCAATGCTTTACATCTAGGCATGTCTTATGTTGTATATTTTATTAGGGTTGATAGTTGACCACCTCGTGGTCCTAAAATAAACTGGAAACCATATACTTAGACGTAACCGTATAAGTTTTGCGGGTGTTTCTGTTTTGAACACGTATATTTAATAAAAAGACTCAAGTTAGTATTGCTTGCTGAGGAACTTCATGAAACAGTGATTTCTGATTTCTAGTTCAAAAATCGTTGATTTGATTTGGAATAAAAAACTTTATGAAAAGAAAGCTCAGCCAACAATTTTACCGCATATGGATTTACAGTTTAATAGTTTTAACGGGTTTTTAATTTTTATTTTTCTATTATAAGCAATATACCTATATAATCGAATATAGAAGATTTTGTACTACTATCGTCTTGTTTCGATATTGAGTATATATATAATATTGAGCTGCGACCAGAAGCTAGAGATGGGGACGGCCCGCCAAAAGAAAATTTCCAAAATTTTACAAACAATATTACTTTAAAAGTTTCAACGTAAGATGGACAGACAAAATTCTGCTACGAAATGTTAAATTTTGCTGTAAAAATGACCAGAATGAGTATATAAATGTTTATCTAATTTTAGTCTTTTAACAACAATCTTTCGTTTCGGCCCGCCCCGGCCGGCAGTTAAAAAGTTTCTCGGCCCGGCCAGCTAACCCATAGATGTCGGCCCGGCCCTCATCTCTAGCAGAAGCAACAAGTTTAGGTTTTCAAATAGAATGAAATAGCTGTTTGACATTGTGAACCATCTTTTCCTTTTATACGAGTATATGATTGTTTGCATTTCTACTGTTTTTATAGTCTGTAAATCTTAATAGGGTTAGAGGCTCTGCTTTTCTATTATATACATGCATTATTGTTGGCGGTGCTGTTTGTCACATTTTTTATGTACCTATCTTCGTCTTGCAGTTATTGTGTATTGTCGGCACATTTTGCAACGGCAAACGATAGGTTGATCCAACATTGTCAAATTGCATTAGGTTTGGGACTCTGTTACGCTTCTAACTGCTTTTTCATAGTTTCCAGGAGTTTTGGTGAACTTCGTTAAAAAGCTTGCAAATTCGACAGAAAACGAATCATGTTAAGGAATGTTTTCTGAGCTTTCATTTAAAGAAGTCACTCGTAACAAAGACAGGTAATATCTCCGTGAGCTGAAGTCTAATCCCTATAATATTTAACTTTCTGTTTCAGGTTCACTGACCTTTTAGTTATACGAATTTTCTTATATTGCTTGAGCTTTTCATTGTTGCTGCTGTTATTTCTGCCAGCTACGACTACGCAGTTATACAACACGAGTGAAAAATTATACATGTTATACAATAGGAAGAGTACGATATTGCACACTACTTGACGTAATAAAAGCCCCGCATCATTCACTCGGACATTTTGCAAAAGGATTTTGACTAAGCTTGTAGCTTGTGCCTGTCAGCGTGAGCCGGGCCGTACTTTTCCCATTAAAAGCTCTTGGAACCCAAAGGGCCTTTTCGCGCGCGAGTTAAAAGCATAGAGTAAACATATTTCAACTTGTTTAACTCTGCAAGCGAGCTAAATGAACTGTTTGTAACTGTTTTAACCCTGTGCACGAAAAGGATTGAGATAATTTTACCTCTTCTCGTTTAACTCGTAAACTCGTTTAACTCGTTAACTCGTTTAGCTCGCTGCGCCAAAATGCCCTAAAGTAGTCCTGTCATATATAAGTCATAGTTGCTGCTACAAGCTTGTGCATTTGTGTGATGTATATATTATATTTGCTTTATTCCATAATATCTTCTTTAATTGTTCATGGTCCAAATTTCAGATATCGGCTTTTCATGAAAGAAAGGGTAGAGTAGAAGAGTTAATATTAACAGTTTTAACTCGTTTTAGCTGCACTCAAGCTTGACTTCCCCTCATTTAACTCTTTCATGAAAGTTAGTTTTAACTCTACTCTGCCTTTTCTTGAAAAGGCCTTTAGAGTTACAAGGGAGCTGCGCGCTTGCCTGTTTATTTACCTCTGATCCAAACATTTCATAATTTGTTGTTTTAGTTGTTGTTCTTTGCTATTACAGTGAGAAATGCATGTAAATAAAATAGCTTTCATTTGTTCCTCGTTACGTAGATTATATAGTCCGATTCAGGGTGGTCACTCTGTTCCAAAAATTTTTCACATCCCATATATCTCTACGTTATCAATGACAAGACAGATAACTGGAATTCAAAATTAAACTATAACGATATATATTCAAAGCTAGAGAACTGGAAGGTTTCGATAATTAAGTTTCCAGAATGATAACAGGTAAATTGAAAATGGGTATTAGATTGATTCGTGTCCTGCGACCGCGAAAATTTCTGCACAGCGAAATCTGAGACAAAACATTTCGGTGTCCGTTGGAATCGAAAAAGCCGGGTAGGCGTAATCAAAGAATTGAGCACTATTTAAATTGAACGCAACGAATGGTCGAAATCAAATCATATCCATACCAAGTTGTCGCTAGATTGATCAAATTTCAAAAAATTTAGCTCTGAGGGGTAAAACAGCGGACAGCAAAACATGAAAATTATACCAAGAGTTAAAAAGGTGTAAATGTAAATGGCCTTAGTGTAAATGGCCTGTCAGATGCTCGTCACATTAAGGCCGAAATCTCGGGGGGATCACGTTAGCGCAGTTAACCATGTGTTTATATGCGTTTGAACTAAAAAGCATCTGATTGGCTAATCGCCTACCTTATGTCAACATTACGTGTCCCCGAGATCTCGGGGTGGGGGGGCTCAGCTTAACGTTGCTAAGCGTGTACACCTTATACACGCAATTTTGCATAAGGTAGGCGATTAGCCAATCAGATGCGTATATGCGTATCAACGCATATAAACACATGGTTAACTCTGTTAACCGTGACCCCTCCCCCCGAGATTTCGACGTTTGTGCCGAGCATTTAGAAGCTAGAAAACACTAGGAAGGGTATTGCGGCGTACTCTTCCTATCATCTACTCTTGATTATACTAATTGAAATTTTCATCATGACGATAAGCACCCTTTTTTACTTTTACTTAAGATTACAGCATAATCTTGTGTCAAACAGTGACTATGACCATACACAAGGTCTACATACTCCACGGATGCAACAGAAGTTTTGTTCACATTGCCATTGATTCGAACAAGACCAGAGCCACGCAGAGTCTCCCAGCAGATGTCGTTTTCGGAGGGACGGAAACAGGCAAGATTCTAAGGGCATACAAATTCCTGAAACATTTCGTACTTTCTTATACCTGTCCACTGATATTGAATACTTCATTGAGTGGTAGGTAGCAAGAAAACAATGAGAGTAAACCATGAGAGTATGACAAGAGTCATAATCTTATGTCAGGTCGACACATCCTCAGCACGCTAACGTCAAATATTCCCACTGCAAATTGGGTAACTAAGATTCTAGTGACGGCACACCGCAAATCCACTATATAATACTTGAAATAGAAAAGTTTTCGAAATATAGCACTACGTATCTTGTGGTTATGGGTGAGCTTTGACACTACTTCATAGTCTAATATTAAATGTCAAACCTAAACAACTGGTGCTGCTCTGTCTTCTCTAATCTTTACCTTGTAACTTAGCTTTATGTAACTTTGCTCTATAACAGCATTTTCAGTGGTTTAAAATTGTATCTTCAAGTCAGCGAACGTCCACACATACCGTTGCATGATATCAGACCAGGTTCACACTCCTGCGCCTGCCACCCAAACGATGTAAGCACTAATCCGCACAGAGTAAAGACAGATAAGCCTCGGAGAGAAACCATTGGTCTAATGACCGTTACCTGCCACACTGTCTGAAAATAGCTAACTTTAATTTGTACATCCAATTATAGAAGAATATCTTTTAACCGTCTCATAATTAAGACTAATTTTTGTCATTTGCCAAATTAACAAAGCCAGGAATTCTAATAATAGGAAATGTTCAGATGATTTACGTTATGCTTAAACCTACGTGTGTGTGTATATTTAGAATCCAACGACGTAAAGGTGAAGAATCAGAAGTCCGTTGGTTTCTTTAACGCCTCTTAAGGTCGAGATAAAGTTATACTACAATAGGACAAAATTTGTAGAGTAATTTGTATACAGTTTTTCATTTTTCCATCGACCGGATTAAACTTATGTAGAGGTTGTAATTTATAAAGAAAAGATTTACAAGGAAATTACAGATAGCTAGAATTTGCTAGATTGTTAGGTGACCACATTATTTTACAGTGACTTGGCTTACAGAAGACCAAAATCTAATTTTTATTTACACATGCTCATGCCAGGATGAATCCTATGAGATGTATGTAGTCTTGATAATAGTCGAAACAATCAAGATAATAAAAACTAGTAAAAAGTAAGTATTGAACAAAAGCAAGTCAAACCTAAAACCTTAACATTAACCCATACGGATGTATTGAGCTTAACACAGAATAGCACGAATTGGTCATGACTAATAATTATATACCATGCCCGCGTGAAAATTGGTATAAATACTTAAACTCTCACAAATCCTGAAGGTGCCAAGGAAACTAGGAACTTAATTGTTGCATTGATCAGAGGTACTAGGGTGAACAAACAGCAGGTTCAACATTGAATTCAGAGGTTTTGTCATTTGCTGTTAGCTAACCCTGAACATGCCAATTCAAAAATAAATCAAATAAAATTATCAAGTACCGTAATTGTATACCAATAATAAAATAAGAGGTACCTTATAATTAATATCTTATTTTGATGCTGCCATTATAGTGGAAGACAAAGAACTAGGAGTTTCGTTTGGTTTCGAGATACAGTAAAAATATTGTCTTTACCTCTTAAAGTACCTAGCAATAAACTTAATAAAGTTCTTGATGCAAACAGCTTTTACAGCTAGCATTACACTTAATGGCAATTGCTCAACAGAAACGACGCTTAGCCAAAAAAGATGTATTTATCGTAAAAAAGTGCAAAGTTATTAAGTTATTCAGATTTGCATACATCCTATATTGTCTTGGCTTCATGTAGGTACACCAATCAGAGGTTAGGGTTAAGCAAGGAGGACAAACTATCATTAAGTCATCAACAACCCGGAAAGTTAGAACCTCACTGGGTTTCAATCCTTGTTATAAAAGGTTCCACTTAACGTTCCTTGGTCAGACTCCCAGTATAGCTTACAAATTAACACATAATGTTCTGATCCGGCTATGCATAACATACACTTTCTTTATTCGGCATTATTACCCTGGAGGAAAGTTGAAACCTTCGTTCGGCATCCCTTTATCGTGAAAATATTATGCAACAAGCCGGTCAATTAGCATGGCGTCTGCCGACACCTACTCATTTAAATTAGGAATATTGTTTTGACTTACTCAAACACCAACTCCAACGCTTTGAGTATATATTTAAATATGTATGCCTGAAAATTTTAAAGATAAGGTAGCCAGATTGGGAAAAATATTCGAAAGTATTTAA
>JASAND010022528.1:0-37763 GCA_030248195.1 Trissonchulus latispiculum | reverse complement strand
AAATCTCCGCCTTATATACGAGAAAATTGACTCATCGTGCTACCCCGTGCTAAGTTTAGAGCAAAATTAGAAAATAGTAACCAAGTTCCATGCGCAATGTCGCTAAGTTTTTAAGAAAAACTAATTGAGTAGTCAAACATTTGTTTCTAAAATTTATTGAATGTAATAATTGTGTGGGTTATAATTGGTTTATACCATGAAGCGGATGGTGCAAATTCCAGTGATAGGAACTGCCTTATACATAGCTACATAAAAATGCTAGGTACATATTTGGACTTACTGGTACGTACTTGGGGTTGACTCACGGTACAGGATAGTACTACCCAGTTTATAAATTATAGCAAAACCTTGAACGGTACTTTTCACGATGTCAGCCACTTGATTGATGCGGTGCATGTTCGTAACTGTAACTAAATTCAATGCAGCTGTTCATTGTTACTAAATTAAGTAAAATTTGATTAGTCATGAGGTATGTACCAGGTGGTAAATGCAATAAAAACAAAGTTTTCGATACAGGTTGGCACTGGATAAAAATAAGTAAATGACAAATGCCAGGGCCCAGCTAGTACAAATAGTTTTTCTAGTGGTCGTGCAAACCCAAAACCAATTAAAACTGACACCGTTACTGTGACGCGCTGACACGGTACATGACTCATCAAGCCCAGTATGTTAATAAATCAAATTCGGAAAAGAGGTATATAAACAAACGGAATCTCAGCTCTTCATCAGTTTTCTTTCATACTCTGCTGGATAATCGTTTGGATTTACTGTTCTGAAGTTGTGCTGTTATCGTCTGTTACATTTATACGATTATTTTATCATAATTATCACTTTATTCGGATTTTATCCTGCAAATTTGCCATTCTATCTTGAAGAAGTTGACTGGACTTTACCGTAAGTCATGATTTGTAATATTTGTGGGAAATCTTTACACGTCAAGGCAATCTTAATTCTCATGTCAGACAAGCTCACGACAATCTTCGTCCACACCAGTGTGCTACCTGCGGCAAACCATTCAAGAGGCGTCAAGATATGAAAAGACATTCACTTTGCCACACCGGGGTGCGAGTGGTCACTTCTAAAACTATCCGACCTCAGATTAACTCCGCCAATTTTGTTGAAAAGCTGACCTCTAAGTATAAGAATGTTCACTGTTATCAGCTAGAAACTACTGTTCAATGGAATAATTTCTGGTGTTTGTATAAAAGTGTACATGTTGAGTTAAAGAGGTGTGTTGAACGGGTTTTGGAATCCTTACACTGTATCAAGTTTGACCTTATTCTAAAGATAACCTTCGAGAAAGCGACTGACCCAACAGAAACAATAACCTGCTACTTTCATAGTACGGTGCAAAGGCTGTGTAGTCGTAAAAAGATTGCTGCTCCAATACTGGACTCATTTAAATATATTAGTCAGAAGGTGGAGGAATATTTGGAAAGAGGATCTGGATGGGTTGTTAGTACCATTGATACTTTAGACGTTCATATGACTAAGTACGAACCTGTAAAAGGAAAAACTTATATCCCATTACCTCCCAATCTGCAATCAAAGAAGGCTATCGTGAATATACAAAACGAAGATGAAAAGTGTTTCATGTGGTCCGTGTTGGCGGGATTACATCCTGTTGAAAATAATCCTCAGCGAGTATCACACTATGAGCGGTATTGTGGCGAACTCAATTTCACAGGAATTCCATTTCCTGTGAAAATCGATGATATCCCAAAGTTTGAACGACTTAACTATAGTTCGCTGAACGTGTACGGTTACGATGACTCCTTGAATATTCTCCATTTGACCGACAGAAAGGATGCGTGTACATGAAGACAGGACGTCACTTTACTTTACTTTTGCTGAAGAATCAGCACTATTGTCTAGTGAAGGATCCTGAAAAATTTTTCAACACAGAGCGAAGTCACACGTCGAAACTTTTCCAATGTCACCTTTGTCTCTGTCTGTTCTATTCCGAGGCAAAAAGAAATTATCACATGGAACGTTGCCAAAACCCCGACCTGGACGTCGTGGAGATGCCAACGGCAGATGAAAAATGGTTGAAATTTACCAATTTTCATAAGATGCAACGTCAACCGTATTTGATCTATGCAGACTTTGAATGTATACTTGAAAAACTGGATACATGTCTACCCGATCCATCGACATCGTCGACGACATCTCTCCACGTACATACCCCGTGCGGATTCGGAATGGCTGAAATATTTGGTTGCTGTTATGACAAGCAGTCACTTGGAAGAACTTACACGGTTAGATCAGAAAACCCTGTGGAAGAATTTTTACAGATGGCTATAAAATGGGGAGAGGACTACGAGGAAAAGCTGAATAAACCAAACTGGCAGACTGCCACAGCCGCTGATCAAATTCATTTTTTCTGTACGAGATCGTGTGCTATATGCAAGGCAGATTTGGGAGAAGATAGAGTTTGGGATCACTGCCATTGTGCGGACAGTACAGGGGTGCTGCACATCCTGAGTGTAATTTATCCTTTCGACTAACGCGTACGGTAACTGTAGTTTTTCATAATCTTCGCAGATACGATGGACATTTAATACTGGAACAGCTGGGGACAATTGCGTCGAAAATGGGATGTGACATTAATGTGATCCCGAAAGGATATGATGATTACCTTACTTTCTCTTTAAAGTTTAAACATTTAAATACTTGCTGGAATCTTCGGTTTATCGACAGTTTGCAGTTTCTGAATACCTCCTTGGATCAGCTGGTTAAAAGTTTATCTGATAAGGGCAGCGATAAATTTAGATATACTACCGAATATTTCAAAGGGAACACTCACTTAATGCTGCGAAAAGGAGTATACCAATACGAGTACATGGATTCCTGGCAAAGATTTGACGAACAAGACTTACCTCCGATAAACTTTTTTTATTACACTTTAACCGATTCATCAATTACCGAAGAAGACAATAGCCACGCTAAGATGGTATGGAAAAATTTCAATGTTAAATCGCTGGGAGAATACCACGATCTGTATCTCATTAGTGACGTGTTGCTATTGAGCGATGTTTTCGAAAACTTTAGAAACTTTTGTATGCTAAACTATCAGTTAGATCCTGCTTAGTATTATACTGCGCCATCATTTTCATGGGATGCTGCGCTAAAGTTCACTGACGTCAAATTAGAACTATTTACTGACCCGGACATGTACACGTTTATGGAAATGGAATTCGCGGAGGTGTATCGACAATGCAAAGGCAAATAATCCTCTATTGAACGATTATGACCCATCGAAACCTTCCAGCTATATTATCTACTTAGACGCCAATAATCTTTATGGCTGGACAATGACACAGAAATTACCCGTTGGAAACTTTCGATGGATGACGGACAAAGAGATCGAGTCGTTAAATGTACTGAACATTTCTGACAGCGATTCAGAGGGATACATTTTGGAAGTTGATCTAGATTATCCAGATGAACTACACGACACTCATAACGACTATCCAGTCGCTGCTGAGAAACTGGAAATCACTGATGGAATGTTATCCCCGTACTGTGTCCAACTTAAAGATCAGATAAAAGTGTCCACTGTCAACTCTCGAAAATTAGTACCTAATCTTTTCAATAAGAAACTGTATACCGTACATTACCGTAATCTCAAGTTATATTTGGATTTGGGACTAAAATTGAAAAAGATTCATCGGGTATTAGTGTTTAGTCAGGAGTCATGGTTAGCACCTTATATCATGTTCAACACAGAAATGCGAAAACAGGCAACCAGTGCGTTTGAAAAGGATTTGTTCAAACTGTTCAATAACAGTGTGTTCGGAAAAACGATGGAAAACATCCGGAACTATATAGACATTAAACTTGTTTGTTCTGAAGAAAAACTACTAAAGCTAACCTGTAAAACCCAGTATAAAGGGTTTAAGTTAGTGTCTGACTCTCTTTTTGCTGTGAAAATGCGAAGATCTGTAACTAAACTATGTAAACCTATATATGTTGGATTTACAGTATTAGACTTGTCAAAATATTTAATGTATGATTTTCATTACAATTATATTAAGGCACAATACCGCAATGAAGCAAAGTTATTATTCACAGACACCGACAGTTTATGTTACCACATTGTAACACCGGATATATATAGAGACATGGTAGGGGATGATCATTTATTTGATTTTTCTGATTATCCGAAAGATCATTTTGCGTTTTCTGATTCCAATAAAAAAGTTATGGGAAAATTTAAGGATGAAATGAGTTCTATTCCTATTTCAGAATTTGTGGGGCTAAGAGCAAAAATGTATAGTATTCTGGACTCTCAGGGAAAGGAGAAAATACGAGCAAAGGGTGTGTAGAAGTCCGTCGTTACACGTAGTATCAAACATGTAATGTACAAGTCAGTTCTTTTTGACGGAGTGCGACTTAAACATCCAATGCAATTTATCCGCAGTGAAGGTTCTGTTGTACATACTGTGTTACAAAACAAGTCAAGTTTGTCTGGATTTGATGACAAACGATATATTCTTTTTGATGCAGAGTCGACCATGGCGTATGGCCACTGTGATATCATGTCAGATTGTTGAAATAATGCTAATTGTATATCTTTAGGGTTATGAATGTTACGGATGAAAATTGTCTGCGTCCATGTGCTGCCATTAATAATAATGTGTTTCGTAAATCCTTTGCCACTGTAACTATTCATCATCATTTACTTGTTAAACATGGTGCAGTTACAGAGGACAAATTAGCGTCTAGATTTATTGAAACTGATTCTAAAGTTATGAAATTATTGGAACAATGTTGTACAGATCCTGATGAAGTGATTATTCGCCATCCAAGAAGAACTATTATATTCCGTAAGATGTTCGATAATCCTGTTGGAATCCGCGGTTATACGAAAAACGCGTCAACCGAGCCGTCGTCGTTTACAATCGTCAAAGACATTTGATTGTAACTGCTTTTCCTACGGATTAACATTATTTACGTGATGATTGACACACGTTTTGTACTCGATCGAATATAGATGGAATAATTGTTTCATCAACCACACCCGTTACGAAAAACTTACCGTTGTGGAAAAGTCTAACAGTGCCGCCGTTATCCTTCCAAGTAATCCCACTGAAAAGTTCTGGTTCGTAGTGAACAGTGTGGTTATAGCGTCTTATTAACTGGTATAACGAATGAAGATTGACTGCGTATCCTGTTTTACCTGTGCTGACTATATTGGTAATACGACACTGGTCAATACCACTGCGAAGACGTTCACCCATCATTTCGATAGACCTCCTTCCTTGAGCAACACACTTTGATCCCAAACAAACAAATTTGCCATTAGAAAAAAGAAGAAACGTGCTCCCATTCAACGTTAAAATGGCACCACTGAACCTTCGAGGATTGTAGACGGCGTTCTCTAACTCACAAAGAGATATCTCTTCCCTGAATTTGCCCGAAAATACTACATTGACTATTTGCATCTTTACGACACCGACAATATTGACAATATTGTGCAAGTAACTGTTGCTGTGATGAAGGTCTGAATAAATAATAAACAAAGTTCTTAACTATGGTATCGTTTTTATCGCCTCGCTTCCTTAAATAGTCTATTATTGATTCGAAGCTATAGCCACGTGATCGTTTATTCAAAAAATATATACAAAATTCACCACAAACATTAGTATCAAAGTCTTGCAAACAGTGTTTGTTTACTTTTTCCGGTTTATACTGCATACAGGTCTGGATAGGCTCAAGTCCATAACTGTCAAAGTACTCTACATAAGTGTCAAAATACATAGCAAGCCAGTGCTCACCAGACTTTGTCGATAGATCCGTATTAAGTATAAAACACGCCGGTCTCTGTTGCACCGTTGGTAGCTGGTCACTAGGGAATACACCCAGAAAGACTTTACGGAGATATCGATCAGCGTTGGCGACTCGGCTTAAGTCTAAACTATTCATAGTAACCTTCCAGTGCCCATCTGACGAGTTCCATATGACTGTTTTTATTAATTTTAAGATCTGTCATTTTATAGTGAAGGTATACTAATTTTCGATTGGAGTCGGAGCAAAATTCCCAGCAGTGAAGCTCCGAATTTAGAAATTCTGATAAAGTAATTTGATTTTCAATAAAGATTGCAGAAGGTTCGTGAATGAGTGTATAATATGTCTGATTACTCCCTACTTAATCGCTAACCTACTTAAATAAGACGACACAGCCCTAGTTTTACACGAGTTTACTCTCTTAAACCAAAATACAGGATTCAGACGGTTTGCAAGTACAAAACAATGTTCTTATAAATTCAGACTAATTTTCACAAAAGCAGCAGAATACAAAATAGAGGCAAGCACCAATTGAAATTTGGAAAAAGGGTAGACAAAACAAAAATTCAACAAACCTTACAGAAAGAAAGGAGGGGGACACCCCCCCGAGCAAACTACAGTTGGCGCCCAAATAATATAGAAAAGAATGGCGCCAAATCCCGCCGAACTTGATGAATCCAAAAAGCCAAGTGAAGTTGTTTGCGCTCAAAATTGAAGAGAAAAGTGAATTAACTATGTACGGCCTTGGACCGTACACAAAAGAGTAATTTAGGTTGATTTGCATAAAGTTAGCGCACACTTTTGCATAATTTTGAATGAAATCAAGGAAATATTCTACACTGTGACATGGAATACTTTTAGAGAAGAAGTCAGTCCTGAAATCTACATAGCATTCTCTCATGGTACGTCGAAAACGAAATACCTACCACTGCGATATTACACATCAATCGTAGAATTATGTGAAGCTATCAATCATACGTTAACTACAATGACAAATCGAGAAGGCCAACCCCCAGGAGTGAGGGTTTAATTTGATCAGTATACTCATCGAGTTAACATTATTTTCGAGAGGGAGAGAGGAAAGTCTTTTGATATTGTAGATCTAAAGCTTGCAAGCAGACTTCAGTATATACTTGGGTTTGGAGAAGGAGACAATCTGAATCCTCAAGGTGTAATTGAAAGGGAATCACCGAAGCATGTAAACAAGAAGGAGAAAGTTATCGTTGGTGACGGAGAGCCCAATATGAAGGCTGGTTGTTATTCAATGTATGTATACGGTGACTTAGTTGCTCCTCAAATAGTCGGAAACACCATCGCTCCGCTGCTCCGGATTGTAAACACTACAGGCATACATGGAGAATTCATTGATAAAGAGTATCTCAATCCTCACTATGTTCCCGTACTTAAAAGGGAATTTGAATCAGTCGAAATTAATGTATATAATGACGCAGGACAGCCAGTTGATTTTGCTTACGGAAAAATCTATGCAAAGCTGCACTTTAGGAAGGTGAGACCATGAGAACTGTCTACTATCCTGAGCAAGTCAAAACGTGGGAAGACGTGTTACTGCAAACAGGTGGTGCTCTATGCGTCTGTCAAAAGATTCTGATCCCCGTTGCTGGCTGACATTCCGAGGAAAAGATTCAAAAAAATTTCGTTGATTTTTAGATTCCAGGAATACCTCGGAAAAGTCGGGAATTTTGCTCCAAGAATTTCGTTGATTTTTAGATTCCAGGAATACCTCTGGGAAATCTGGAATTTAGCTCCAAGAATTTCGTTGATTTTTAGATTCCAGGATTACCTCTGGGACGTCTGAAATTTAGCTCAAAGAATTTCGTTGATTTTTAGATTCCAGGAATGCCTCTGGGAAATCTGGAATTTAGCTTAAAGAATTTCGTTGATTTTTAGATTCCAGGAATACCTCTGGGAAATCTGGAATTTAGCTCCAAGAATGTCGTTGATTTTTTAATTCCAGGAATACCTCGCTTAAATTTTCGGATTGTCAAAAAGCGTGAATGTCAGCCAGCAACGGGGATCAGAATCCAAAGTTAATTAAGTGCGAAATTCTTTGAGCTAAATTCCAGACTTCCCAGAGGTAATCCTGGAATCTAAAAATCAACGAAATTCTTGGAGCTAAATTCCAGATTTCCCAGAGGTATTCCTGGAATCTAAAAATCAACGATTAATCAGTCTCTGCTTAAGCTGAAAGAGTACAGGTTAGGACATTTAGGTCAGTCAAGCTTAAGTCATTCAGCATTTGTGGTTAAAGCTGTTACCACGTACGGGAACATGGCAGTTGGCAATCTGTTCAGGCAATAACGATTAATCAGTCTCTGCTTAAGCTGAAAGAGTACAGGTTAGGACATTTAGGTCAGTCAAGCTTAAGTCATTCAGCATTTGTGGTTAGAGCTGTTACCACGTACGGGAACATGGCAGTTGGCAATCTGTTCAGGCAATAACGATTAATCAGTTTCTGCTTAAGCTGAACTTGAGCTGTATGGGCTATTAAACCACGTACCGGAATGTTGCTGTTGGCATTAGTAATCTGCTGGAATCTACGCTCGTGAATAAAAACTGGTCGGAGCAAGGATTTCGTGTCGACGCTTTTGGAAAATGTTCCACCCAAAATGGAAAGGTTTCAATCGATTTTCGATGAAAATTGAATTTCAGGAATACCTCTGGGAAATCTGGAATTTATCTCCAAGAATTTCGTTGATTTTTAGATTCCAGGATTACCTCTGGGAAATCTGGAATTTAGCTCCAAGAATTTCGTTGATTTTTAGATTCCAGGATTACCTCTGGGAAATCTGGAATTTAGCTCCAAGAATTTCGTTGATTTTTAGATTCCAGGATTACCTCTGGGAAATCTGGAATTTAGCTAAAAGAATGTCGTTGATTTTTTAATTCCAGGAATACCTCGCTTAAATTTTCGGATTGTCAAAAAGTGTGAATGTCAGCCAGCAACGGGGATCAGAATCTTTTGACAGACGCACTACCTACGTATACAGGACACCCTTACCAAAGAGGAGAAGGAATCGGTAGTTTTTTTAAAGGACTGTTTCGAGCAATTTGGCCAACTGTCAGGAAAGTTGGCATTCATGTGGGAAAGGAAGCCCTTAGAACAGGCAGTGATGTGGCTAAAGATTATCTCAATAAGGGAGAAGACATAATGACATCGCGCAGTAGACAGGCAGTAGGACGCTCTCTGAGCAAATTTGGTGACGATTTGCAGTAAGAAGGTGAAGGTCTAGGTAGCAGAATAAAAACGAAAAACATAAAAATGATTAAAAAACGTCGGAAACTTAACACTGACGTAGTCAGCCATGGCTAAGCAAGTTGATGCACAATCTTATCCTGGGTTTAAGAGCGAACTCGACCTATTTTCTCTTCCACCTAGTCAAGTTGCTATCGAAAAGGGCTATTGGGCAGAATATTATCCACAAAATCCTATAACAGACAATGGTCCGTACAAGATACATACATATATATATATATATATATATATATATATATATATATATATATATATATATATTTATTTATATATATACCAAAAGATTCGTTTATGTTGGATTTAAACAAGAACTACCTGTATGTACAAATAAAAATTGTGACAAAAGATGGCAATGATTTGCCATATCCGACATCCGACAAAAGCTGATAAAACTCCAGATCATGATAAGGTCGATGTTGCCTTCATAAATTTGATAGGCTCAACTTTATTTGAACGAGTAGTTATGAAGCTCACTGACAAAGAAATCGAAAACACTGGGCCATTGTATGCTTACAAGGCATATCTGGAAGTTTTGCTAAATTATTGCCGGGACGCTAAATCTAATCATCAACAAACAGCTATGTTTTATAAAGATAATCCGTTGAAATTTGATGACTTGACTTCTGATGCATTGAAATGGAGAGGAAAGCCATTTATCAAAAACAAAGGAGTTGAACTGCTAGCCCCGTTGCAATGCGACTTATTTAAACAGGATAGATACATGTTAAGCGATATGGAAATGTCGATTGAACTTCATAGAAATGACGACAAATTTGTTTTAATGAGTGACGGTACGGAATATAAAATCAAGGTGGAAGACCTAAGATGGTACGTCTGGAAGATCAAACCACAAGAATCCCTAAGTTTGGTTTAGAAAATGTTCTACGCAGCAACCATGCAGCCAAGTATCCTATACGTCGTATAAAAATGGTGACTCGACATCTGCCCGCAAACTCACAGACTGTCGTGGAAAACTCCTTTTTCTGGTCAACTCCCCAGACGAGTCGTTCTAGTAATGGTTGACTCAGAAGCGTTTAACGGTTCTTTTAAGGCGAATCCCTTTAAGTTTGAAACCTGCAAAATCAGTGAATTATCACTAAAATATGGAGATGAGTACATACCGAAGCATCCAATGAGAATGGACTGGAGTGATTTCAAATATAGTGTACCCTATATGTACCTATTTGAAGGAATTAACATGGCCAATAGCGATAAAGGGATTGATATTACGTATAAAGACCTCAATACTGGGTATACAATTTTTGTGTTCAATTTAACAGCAGATAACGCGGATGGAAGCGTAATGGAACTTATCCGAGAAGGAGATCTTTCACTCTATATGCAACTGAAAGAGCCACTTAGCAATCACTCACAAGGAGTAGAAATTATCATATATGGAATGGAGAATTTGATAACTTAATATCCATCGACATAAACAGGACTCCATTTTTGGATTATTCAATTTAAAGTTAATAAATATGTTATGTCCAGCTGGAAATAATTATGTGCTGAAATGAAAATGCTAGGACTAATTTTACTTGCAGTAGCCGTCTCCACGGAACAGTTATACTTCCAGCAAGAGAATCTAAATGTAACCGTGGTTGATGACAATGGAGCTATGAAAAGTTTGATACTTCAGTTAGGAGATAAAAATGCTACCATAGAAAGCGGAGATTTTCTGTATAAAAGATTAGCTCGATGTAATCTTCCCCTTTGCGTGGAAGGGATACAACAATGGACACAGCCATGTTATACCTACGTTGAGTGGGTTCAGTGCTGGGAATTTTGCTATGATGTCAATCGAAAATTATTATACCTTCATTATAAGATGACCGATCTTAAAATTAATAAAAGCAGTCATATGGAACTCGTTAGATGGGCTCTGGAAGGTTATTATGAATAATTTAGAATTAAGTGGGATCGCCAACGCTGATCCATATCTACGCAAACTCTTTCTGGGTGTATTCCCTAGTGATCAGCTACCAACGGTGCAACGCAGACCAGCGTGTTTCATAATTAATACGGATCCATCGACAAAAACTGGAGAGCACTAACTTGCTATGTATTTTGAAGCTTATGTGGAGTACTTTGACAGTTATGGGCTTGAGCCCATGCAGACATGTATGCAGTATAAACCGGAAAAAGTAAATAAATATTGTTTACAAGACTTTGATGCCAATGTTTGTGGTGAATTTTGTATATATTTTTTGAATAAAAGATCACGTGGCTGCAGTTTCGAATCAATAATAGACTATTTAAGGAAGCGAGGCGATAAAAACGACACCATAGTTAAAAACTTTGTTTATTATTTATTCAGACCTTCATCAAAACAACAATTATCTACACAATATTGTCAATATTGTCGGTGTCGTAAAGATGTGTGTTGTCAACGTAGTCATTTCGGGCAAGTTCAAGGAAAGAATATTTCTCAGTGAGTTAGACAACACCGTCTACAAACTTCGAAGGTTCAGTGGAGCCATTTTAACTCTAAATGAGAGCACGTTTCTTCTTTTTTCTAATGGCAAATTTGTTTGTTTGGGATCAAAGTGCGTTGCCCAAGGAAGGAGATCTATCGAAATGATGGGTGAACGTATTGGCAGTGGTATTGACAAGTGTCGTATTACCAATATAGTCAGCGCAGGTAAAACAGGATACGCAGTCAATCTTCACTCATTATACCAGTTAATAAGACGATATAATCATACTGTTCACTACGAACCGGAACTTTTCAGTGGGATTACTTGGAAGGATAACGGAGGAACTGTTAGACTTTTTCCACAACGGTAAGATTTACGGGTGTAGTTGATGAAACAAATATTCCATATATATTCGATCGTGTACAAAATGTGTGTCTATCGTCACGTAAATAATGTCAATCCGTCGGAAACGCAGTCACGATCAAATGTCTTCGACGATTGTAAATGACGACGACTCGGCTGACGCGTTTTTTCGTGTAACCGCGTATTCCAACAGGATTCTCAAACATCTTACGAAATATGATAGTTCTTCTGGGATGGCGAATAATCACTTCGTCAGGATCAGTACAACATTGCTCCAATAATTTCATAACTGTGGAATCAATTTCAATAAATTTGGATGCTAATTTGTCCTCAGTATCTACACCGTGTTTAAGAAATAAATGATGATGAATAGTTACAGTGGCAAAGGATTTACGAAACACATTATTATTAATCACAGCACATGGACGCAGACTATTTTCATCCGTAACGTTCATAACCCTAAAGATATACAATCAGTATTAATTCAACAATCAGACATAATATCACAGTGGCCATACGCCAAGGTTGATTCTGCATCAAAAAGAATATATCGTTTGTCATCAAATCCGTACAAACTTAACTTGTTTTGTAATACAGTATGTACAATAGAACCTTCACTATGGATAAATTGCATTGGATGTTTAAGTCGCACACCCTCGAACAGAACTGACTTGTACATTACATGTTTGATACTGCGTGAAACGACAGATTTCTTCACACCTTTTGCTCGCTTTTTCTTCTTTCCCTGGGAGTCCAAAATACTATACATTTTTGCTCTCAGCCCCACAAACTCTGAAATAGAGACAAACTCATTTCATCCTTAAATTTTTCCATAACTTTTTTATTGGAATAAGAAAACGCAAAATGTTCTTTCGGATAATCAGAAAAATCAAATAAATGATCATCCCGTACCATATCTTTATATATATCCTGTGTTACAATGTGGTAACATAAACTGTCAGTGTCGGTGAATAATAACCTTGCTTCATTACAGTACTGCGCCTTTATATAATTGTAGTGAAAATCATACATTAAATATTTTGACAAGTCTAATACTGTAAATCCAACATATATAGGTTTGCAAAGTTCAGTTACAGATCTTCGCATTTTTACAGCAAAAAGAGAGTCAGCCACTAATTTAAATCCTCTGTACTGGGTTTTACAGGTTAGCTTTAGTAGTTTGTCTTCAGAACTGACAAGTTTTATGTCTATATAGTTCCGGATGTTTTCCATCGTTTTCCCGAACACACTGTTATTGAACAGCTTGAACAAATCCTTCTCAAACGCGCTGGTGGCCTTTTTTCGCATTTCTGTATTGAACATGATATAGGGTGCTAACCATGACTCCTGAGTAAACGTTAATACCCGAGGAATCTTCTTCAGTTTTAGTCCCAAATCCAAATATATCTTGAGATTACGGTAATGTACGGTATACAGTTTCTTATTGAAAAGATTAGGTACCAATTTTCGAGAGTTGACACTGCATACTTTAATCTGTTCTTTAAGTTGGACACAGTAAGGGGATAACATCTCGTCAGTGATTTCAAGTTTCTCTGCAGCGACTGGGTAGTCGTTATGACTGTCGTGTAGTTCACCAGGATAATCTAGATTAACTTCCAGAATGTATCCCTCTGAATCTGTGTCAGAAATGTTCACTACATTTAATGACTGGATTTCATTGTCCGTCATCCATCGAAAGTTTCTAATCTCTGTGTCATTGTCCAACCATAGAGGTTATTTGCGTCTAAGTAGATAATGTAGCTGGAAGGCTTTCATGGGTCAAAATCATTCAATAAAGGATTATTTGCCTTTGCATAGCGATGAGTTATTGTTGAAACACCTCCGCGAATTCCATTTTCCATAAAAGTATACATGTCCGGATCAGTTAATAGTTCCAATTTGACGTTAGTGAACTTTAGCGCAGCATCCCATGAAAATGATGGCGCAGTATAATACTGGGCAGGATCCAATTGGTAGTTTAACATACAAAAGTTTCTAAAGTTTTCGAAAACATCGCTCAAAAGTAACACATCACTAATGAGATATAGGTCGTGATACTCTCCCAACGATTTAACATTGAAAGTATTCCATACCAGCTTAGCATGGGTATAATCCTCTTCTGTAATGGATGAATCAGTTAGAGTGGAATAAAAACAGTTTATCGGAGGTTAGTCTTGTTCGTCAAATCTTTGCCAGGAATCCATGTACTCGTAGGGGTATACTCCTTTTCGCAACATTATGTGAGTGTTCCCTTTGAAATATTCGGTAGAATATCTAAATTTATCGCTGCCCTTATCAGATAAACTTTTAACCAGCTGATCCAAGGAGGTATTCAGAAACTGCAAACTGTCGATAAACCGAAGATTCCAGCGAGTATTTAAATGTTTAAACTTTAAAGAGAAAGTAAGATAATCATCATATCCTTTCGGGATCACATTAATGTCACATCCCATTTTCGACGCAATTGTCCCCAGCAGTTCCAGTATTAAATGTCCATCGTATCTGCGAAGATTATGAAAAACTACAGTTACCGTACGCGTTAGTCGAAAGGATAAATTGCACTCAGGATGCGCAGCACCCCTGTACTGTCCGCACAAGTGGCAGTAATCCTAAACTCTATCTTCTCCCAAATCTGCCTTGCATAGCCTAGCACACGATCTCGTACAGAAAAAATTAATTTGGTCAGCGGCTGTGGCAGTCTGCCAGTTTGGTTTATTCAGCTTTTCCTGGTAGTCCTCTCCCCATTTTATAGCCATCTGTAAGAATTCTTCCACAGGGCTTTTTGATCTAACCGTGTAAGTTCTTCCAAGATACTGCTTGTCATAACAGCAACCAAATATTTCAGCCATTCCGAATCCGCACGGGGTATGTACGTGGAGAGATGTCGTCGACGATGTCGATGGATCGGGAAGACATGTATCCAGTTTTTCAAGTATACATTCAAAGTCTGCATAGATCAAGTACGGTTGACGTTGCATCTTATGAAAATTGGTAAATTTCAACCATTTTTCATCTGCCGTTGGCATCTCGACTACGTCCACGTTCCATGTGATCATTTCTTTTTGCCTCGGAATAGAGCAAACAGAGACAAAGGTGACACTGGAAAAGTTTCGACTTATGACTTCGCTCAGTGTTGAAAAATTTTTCAGGATTTTAACTAGACAGTAGTGTTGATTCTTCAGTAAAAGTAAGGTAAAATGATGACGCGCATCCTTTCTGTCGTCAAATGGAGAATATTAAGGGAGTCATCGTAACCGTACACGTTCAGCGAAATATTGTTAAGTCGTTCAAACTTTGGGATATCATTTATTTTCACAGGAAATGGGATTCTTGTAAAATTGAGTTCGCCACAATACCGCTCATAATGAGAAACTCGTTGAGGATTGTTTTCAATAGGATGTAATCCCGCTAACACTGACCACATAAAACATTTGTCGTCCTGATTTTGAATGTTCAAAATGGCCTTCTTTGATTGCAGCTTAAGAGGTAGTGGGATATACGTTTTCCCCTTTACAGGTTCATATTTAGTCATATCAATATCTAAGGTATCAATGACACTAACACCCCATCCAGACCCCCTTTCCAGATATTTTTCAACCTTCTGACTAATATACTTGAAGGAGTCCAGTATTGCAGCAGCAATATTTTTTCGACTACACAACCTTTGCACAGTACTATGAAAGTAGCAGGTTATTGTTTCTGTGTGGTCAGGTGCTTTCTCGAAGATTATCTTTAGAATAAGGTCAAACTTGATACAGTGTAAAGATTCCAAAACCCGTTCCATACACCTCTTCAACTCAACACGAACGCCTTTATACAAACACCACAGATCACTCCATTCTACAGTACTTTCCAGTTGAAAACAGTGAACATTTCTATACTTGACAGTCGATTTTTTAATGAAAACTACAGACGACTTTGTTTGGCGTCTTGAAAACACCCCCGGACTGTTCAGGCGAACGCCGGTGTGACATAGTGAATGTCTGTTCATATCTTGACGTCTCTTAAAAGGTTTACCGAAAGTGGGACACGGGTGTGGACGATTGCTTTCATGTACCTGTCTAATGTGAGCAGTAATATTGCTCTTGTAGGTGAACTGCTTTCCACAAATTGTACAAATCATGACTTACGGTAGAGTCCAGCAAAATTCGTTGAAATCAGAAATATCAAATATGGAGAATATGATCCAAATTAAAGTAGTTGATAATCAAATATAATGTTCAAGTAGTCAGAGATATAACAAAACGAGAACAGTAGTAAATCCAAACGCGTGTCTAGTGAAGTATGAAAGAAAACTGATGCAGAGCTGAGATTCCGTTTGTTTATATACCTTTTTTTCCGAATTTGATTTATTAACATACTGGGCTTGATGAGTCATGTACCGTGTCAGCGCGTCACAGTAACGGTGTCAGGTTTAATTGGTTTTGGGTTTGCACGACCACTAGAAAAACTATTTGTACTAGCTGGGCCCTGGCATTTGTCATTTACTTATTTTTACCCAGTGCCAACCTGTATCGAAAACTTTGTTTTTAGTGCAGTTACCACCTGGTACATACCTTCATGACTAATCAAATTTTACTTACTTTAGTAACAATGAACAGCTGCATTGAATTTAGTTACAGTTACGAACATGCACCGCATCAATCAAGTGGCTGACATCGTGAAAAGTACCGTTCAAGGCTTTGATATAATTTATCAACTGGGTAGTACTACCCTGTACCGTGAGTCAACCCCAAGTACGTACCAGTGAGTCCAAATATGTACCTAGCATTTTTATGTAGCTATGTGTCAAAATGTACCTGTCGCGAGGTATTGCGGCAGTCACAGAGTGTCATAAAGCGATTAAGTAAAACAGAAACTAAAATTTCACATCTTATTTTGAACACATGGTATTCTAACCAAAGTAGTTTTTCTACAAAACTTGAGTAGTGACATTGCGCATGGTACTTGGTTACTATTTTCTAATTTTGCTCTAAGCTTAGCACGGGTTTACACGATGAGTCAATTTTGCCATATATAAGGTGGGGATTTTGGGCAGTATCACTTAAGTTTCTTTATTCCAATATTTGCGTTATTCTCACGCCTTACCTGCGGACATGGTTAATCTTAAACAGCCAATGTTTCGAAATTTGTAGGTAGCCATTGGTAAGCGGATTGCATTGACTCTTAGTTTTAGTTGTTGCAGTTTTCAATTCTACCACTAATAATACATTGTATCTATAATTTTTATGGGAGTATTTGAATTGAAAGATTTTGTTGCGATTGCCGATTTTCACTTTACTTGGTCGTAAATGTATGATCGCTTCTTAACAGCTTATCTCATTTTTCATATATTCTACCGAATTGAAGGCATCAACACATCCTTTATAAGCTTAAAAGCTTGGTAATTTCCCTTATCACAATATATAATTCAAATTTTATAAGCACAGGAACTTACACCGCTGTCTTCTTTGCAGCTGTCAGCTAAACTTGTCCTTTGAACCGGTAAACAGGAGCAAATCATTTAGAAATGCTGAATGGCGTTGAAATCAATGTCAATAATATATAAATAATGTAATAGCATCAGTAACAATAAGAAATGCACAAGGATTAATGAGGATTAATAATTAGTAATCGCAAGGGTCGTAATCAACAGGATTCCAAAATTAAATTCAAAAAAATGAAATAAAGAACAAATTCTTCTTTGACGAAGAATTAGTCCGATAGTAGGAACTCCGAATACGCAGAAAAGAAACAACAGGCGTAAATTTGGTCATTCAATTTTCCAACTTCACTTTAACCAACACGTCCAGGCATCGATTTAACGAAATTGTGAATAAACTGCATCACACGTAATAAATCTCCTAATGCCAGAAATTTTCTGCACTAATTCTTTTAGTTCTACGGTGGTACAAATAGTTACAGACTAAATAGCCTTCCGCAAAGCTTAGTACCTTGTTGCTATAGGCTGGTTTTTATCCACTGTTTTAGCTGCTTTAACTGGTACGAAGTCGCAGCAGTTTTTGCAGAACATATTCTTTTCAGAAAAAATTTCAACCTTCCTTGAAGACAGCGCATTTGCTGTTTGACTAATTAGGTGCAAGTATTGGCACAATTCTTTTACGTTGTTTGCAAACTAGCAAATGTTGTTGCAGCTATTGCAAAATAGCAACAAAGTACTGAAGAAGTGCTGCTGAAGCTGAAGAAATTAAAATTAAAATATCATTAATATTTTCTGAAAACATGGCTGAATATTACATATTAACTGTTGGCCTATATACCATGATTTTAGATTCGAAAAATCATCGTTACCAGATAGTTCAAGGTACACGGATTATAACTGCGGAACTAATTTTATTAAGTTAATCAAAAATTAAATGACGATTTCAGTTTATCCAGGATTAACTGTGGACTAACAAACAAATCACTGCATTCCTGAAGTCCTAGGGGATTTACTGCGGAATATTGTTTTACTAGGCATCGGTTTAAACACTTCGTACATACATCTCCGACTCATATAGCGGGAGCTGGCCCCTCATCGGGCCGAATTGAGCAAAAGCACATGCTTGCTAGGTATAGTCAGCTAGGGCAGAGCTTTCCTAGGCCTATAGGATTAATCCCTAATGTCAAAACGAAATTAAAGTAGTTGGATTAATCCTGCGACCACCAAAACAAAATGCGGGGGCTGGCCCTCATCAGGACGATTGATGGAATTAAGGGGATATTTTGACTGATGAGGGGCCAGCTCCCGCATTTTCCTACTACTAGTATGTGTTATTTTGATGTACTAAGGTACCTTCATGGTCACGTACGCGCCAACGTGCGACTACAAACGTCAATCTGATTTTGCGCGCATCGACGCGCGTCGGCGTGCGTCGATGCGCGCAAACTGACATGCTACAAATGAGCGTGAGAAGTGGTAACATGGAAGCTACACTACCATGCTACGTTTAGAGGCTTCGACGTAGCATGTCAGTGTAGCGCGTTGACGCACGTCTACGCACGTCGACGTGGATCTACGCGCTTCTACTCGCGACGGGGCCTATGGAATCAGCATTAGAATTATTAATTATTACAAGTAAACCGCATTTTTTATTGTTCGTTGGTAGGAAAGTTTTTGCAGCAGCAGTTTTCTCAAATAGAGGTGCACCCTTCCTTGTTCGTAGGCTATTTGCGAACAGGATCTGATCCTAACATCCAGCACCAAATTTCCCGAAAAGTAAGCCGTGGATTAGCATAGTTATGTCAGCAACTCTGCCTTTATTCACTGACGAAATGAATATCATAGACAGGTTTCAAATCTCGCCGACAAAGCAAATTAGCGTCAAACTGATGACACAGTCAAAACTAAAACTCAGAAAGCATGCCTTACCCCTACAATTTGTTGTGACAGATTATTCAAGATCAAGTAACCCTTCGTGACTTCACATTTTAATTTGGAGCATTAACTAACTGTTTCTGCTCTTGCAGCTGTGCTTATATATTTTATATCGCTGCTGTTTCCTTGTCGAAACTGATACATGGTAAAGATGGAGTCATTTAACTGTACCACTTCCATCCATATGTCATGCCTGGAGGCTGAAAACTATTCCACAGAATATTATTCCCTTGAAATCCTGAAAATTCGTCTACAGCAAGCTAACCAGATACAAAGTATTGTCAGTGGAATTATTGGAAGTATTGGGTACATACTGACACTCGTGGTCCTAACATGTACTTCAGAGTTTCATACTGCTAGCTTTTTCTACCACAAAGCATTGGGATTTATTGAGCTCATCCAAATGCTAACTTTGCTTGAATATGGTTTCGGCCAACAGTGGTACAAAGAATATTATCAGTATTATATATTGGTTTCTCTATGCCTTTTTCGGGACCCTGGCTAATGCAGCGTGTAGTGTTGCCGATAACATTACAGTAATGTTGTCAGTAGAAAGATTCATTGCACTGTGGGCGCCTACGTTTTTTCCCAGTTTTAATACACTTTCTATTGCAAAAACGGCCAGCACTATTTCCGGCGCTTTTGGCTTAGTTTACATACCTTGGCACTTTGAAACAGAAGTGACATACAACAGCAACTTAAAGGGGGGGGTCACTGGTCAAAAATCGATAGTCACGGATTTCGCTCATTTTCACACATAATATGCCCCCATATGTTCTTAAAAACAAGACCAAATATTAGTGTTCGAAATCAAACTGTGACAGAGTTATCCAGGTTCAAAGCTGTAAAACTTGAAAATTCTGGTGATGAGCCATGCAAGGTCAGGTGGAGACCGAACGAGATCGAGAATAGGATTGACCGATACACCAAATTAATGCCTTTACTAAGGTAATATTTTACGCCAGACGTGGCTCAAGGCTAGCTATCCAGGCGTTCACAATGCAAGCTTGAGTGCTGCACTGACCTAACTTTGGAGGACCGTCCAGTATAACTAACTAGTTTTATCTTGCACAGACTGCATTTTGGACCCATAGTTCTATGAGAAAAGTTGCTTCTCGTTCCATTAGCTATCGATTAATACCCAATTTGTCTATATTTGAAAAAATTTAAAAATTGGCATTTTCCACCTGTAAAGATCAAAGGTGCCGCCACAGCAACCATGTTCAATATTGACGCATTTGTTTTGGCCACATTATGTGTCAGGCATGGATATATTAATCTGCCAAGTTTGGTGAATTTTTGTCACATAATGAGTGAGAGATTATCAAAAGAATGTGAAAATTATGAAAAATGGCCATTTTTACCAAAATTTGCTGTTTTTGTGGCACGTTTTTTGAGCTTACTGTAGTTGATAGAAACTTGCGAATACTTTCATAAGACGTATTTTTATGCGTAGAGTGCAGCTATCTATTGACCATTTCTGTAGCTTTCGCCAATCGTTCAGGACAAGCAAAAGAGTACTGTAGGTCCTGTTTTTCATAGTCCAAAAACGCTGGATTTTCCAAAATTCTGACTTTAAAAATTCACCAAAAATCCGCCACTCAACAGAATTGCACCAAACTAGATAGCTGCACCCTACAATATGTCCTTGACATATGTGGAAAGTTTCAGCGCTGTATCTTTCATACAGCGAAAAATTTTTCTGCCACAAACTTTTTAACCTAACTTTTTCATTTTCCTATGTTTAACACATGTCAAGATCACCTTTGAAGGGCTGTACAGAACGACAGAAGCAATATTACGTAAAACGCACTTGTCTTGTTTTGAGGACCCATGGGGACTACAAAATATGTGAAAATGAGCAAAATTGGAGATGGTCGAAAAATCGGCGAAAACGTGATCCCCCCCTTAAGTACGTATGCGTTAAGTGTCTCAAATTTTGGTCAATCTCCTGCTTTCAGCACATACACAAGAGTATTAATATTCATCGAATTTGCTAAGTATTCTGTCCTGATTGTTTTAACAACGGCAATTGTAGTTGGATTTAAGCGAAAGCGCAAACTCGCTGACAATGCAAGAGCGCAAACTGCTAGTCAAGACAATTTGCTATGTTTACTGCAGGTGTCAATTTCCATCCCTGTAGTCATTAATTTCGCAATTTTTCCCATATTCTCTCAACTACAGCCAATTATTGGCTCAGTCGCAGTTATGACGTTATCGCTAGAGGAAGCCCTTCAGCAGGTACAGGTGGCAAGATACAAAGCTATTATAAAATTATTTCTAAGTCTAACCAACAGTTTGGCCCACTGCTCAAACTTTTACGTATACGCTTTGTTTTCAGTACGGTTTCGCCGAGCCGTACGTAATTTGCTATGTCAAGTTTACCAACAGCAAAATCAGCAAAAAGTGAAAGAATTTGCAGTGACACAGAAATGCAGTCGCTATTCATAACATAACCACAGAGCTACTATCTTTCTTCTACCCCTGCATTAGTGCTGAGGTCGGTCTAAAGGAGCCGGTAGAACCGGGACCGGCATGACTTTTAAAATCGGAACCAGTGGCTTTTGGAATGTCTTTGTGTAAATTTGACAGTTTGAAATCCCAATCAAGATCAATTTTGCAATAACTTTATGCTTTTTCCCCCTTATTGTCAGACGTAGTTCAATATTGTTGTCTGACATTATTATAGTTTATTCAGACTGAAATTTTTGGCAGCAGTATGTGATTAGTAGTAGGAGTAAGCAGTTCGTTTGGGAATGGTAGGGGATTTCACATTTTTTCATATTTTAACAGCATATAACCTTTTAGCAAACAAATAACTAAGATAAATTCTATGTTAGTAGATCTGCCACGCTTAAGGTTTGGACAGGATGGTATTAATGACTTCTCATTTACGGGAACTTAGCGAACCTTAGCTGTTGCCTTGCTGACCTCTGATTTTTTTGGGATAAACTCAAACGGAAGTGAAACACATAAAAAGGGAAACGTTATCTTCATTTTAAAGGTTAAGCTGAGCAATAGTATGCCTACGGTACAATTTCATATTTTATAGTAATTCAGTATTGCTGCCGAAAACAGAATGACTGAATGACTATGAATATTAAAGTTAATATTTCCTGCTTATGTAAAATTTTTTATTTTATGTTCAGACATAAGTTTGGATAAAGAATTTCGCATTGTTACAAAATTGTGTTTATTTCAACTAATAATGTTAAAGACAAGAACCTTTTTTAATGTTAAGACAAGAACAAGTTTTTCCTGCTGCTTGCTGTTTTCAGCGCAGCAATTCCTTTATGTTTGCTCAAACGGGACTCGAGCGAACATTTTGTTTGCTAATCATGCATTTTACTATAAATGTATGTGTGCAATGGCTTAAGATACGCGGTGCATGATTTCTGTGTGGGCTTCTCTTTCGAAAGTTTTCTGCCTCCAGTTCATGCAATTACGCATTACAATTTGTATTCAGAATCTGTGTGGAGAATACGAAACCGGAAATATTATTCCATACCTAATTATTAATATAGTCTTTCAACTGTGCATAGTGAGACATTGTAGTCTTGCTGAAAGTGTTAATAAGGCTGTAGAGCGAAATCTATTTTATTTGCTACTGGAAGACAAAATTAATTGCACGAAATTCACAATATTTTGCTTTCATGTCAGTCTCCTTTTTCTTATGTTAATTGCGTGCGTATATATAGATGAGTGCCCGCTACAGAGAGCATTGTTGCTCTTCTGTATGGTGCACCCTGCGGATAAGTTATTTATCTGCACGATGCACGCTGTTTGCACGCCCATACTAAACTAATGTGCTCCGCCATGCAGTGACCTGCACCTGAGCTCCAGACAGACTCTAGACTATAGACTCTAGAAGCTCAGCTGCACAAAAAAGGCCTCCCAGCCGCGGCAATTTACTGCCAGGTTTATTAAAAATTGTAGGAACTATGTTCTCAGCAGCACCATCAAGGAACCAAGTTTCATTGGTATGTGGCAAGCTTCATTCGTTGCTTGTTTCGTTGTATAAGTGCTTTACTACGCGACATTGCTTGCATTCAGAGATTTATTTATTTGCCAGATTTATTTACGCACGGGAAGCCCTTCGCGCACTTGTGCCACAAACTCGGAGCTTCCCGCACGGCGTGCGTATAACTCTCTGAATGCACGCAGAGCCGTGCTACAAAGAATACGTACCTAAGCAAACGGTCACGTATGGCAAATAATTTACTGCGCAGTAGGTTTATAATTTAAAAAATATTCGTCTAGCGGCAACTCAACTTTTTGCAAGAGATATTGCTTGTTAATCCCAGCTCTAGTATTTTTAATTGGAAATAATGCAATACGATTATGGCGACTATTGTGGCTATTGTTTGCACTATACTTTCTTTCTTTCTTTGCACATAATTTCTTTCTGCAATTTTTATCGTGTTTCCAGTTAATCGAAAATACTTCTACATACGTGTAATCTGGCCAGAATTTGCACATATACATGTTGGTAATGCACTGTTTGTATATATGTTATTAGTTCATGCGTTAATGTGTATTTTGGACGTGATAAATAAATTTGACAGGTTTTGCAATCCCAGAACACTAACTGGATCAGCAGCGGCATCCAAGGTATACATCAAAATTTGCTTACATTTATCAAACCTTTCCGAGGTTCCAGAATCAAAGTTGTGATATTTCTGGATGAATGCATTTTGGTTATCCTTACGTGTAAATTTAAACTTGTACGAAATTTCAAACCAAAACAGAATTAAATGAATAAGACAAAAAATTTTCACGAAGAAATGGCCCTTTGTTGCCTTAACTTTATATTGTATTTTCGGCCTTTGGGCCCCTATCTTTGTTTCTTTTTAAGGCCAAGAAGCCAGTTTTTGTAATAGAGGAAGGCCAAGAGGCCAATTTTTGCCAGATTCCCCACAGCCGGCAACTCGGCGTTGGCCACTGTTCTTAAGGGGGGGGGCGACTAAAATGGGGGTGCCCCGAATTTGTCCGATTGGCCTACTTTTTGGCGAAGATTTAGAGCATGGGTGGGGTCAAAAAAATACCGGGTACTCAGATCTTAGCTTCCTTCCAGTCATGTGCAGCCGTCGCGTTTATGTGCCCGACCCCCACTTTTTCACAACTACCAACATAATTGATTAAAAAATTCTGCTGGCTGCAAACCCCTAGCTGCAAGGTTGCCATTCACCAATGTGATTTGGCACATGTGCCCCTATCCGCAGAAAAATGCTAGAAGTCTGTATCTTATCTGCATCTAAGGGAATTATGGGTGTGTCAGCCTTAACTCCACAGCAAGTGCAGAGGGTTTCCGGAAAGTTGTGATTTGTCTCGAAATATTTTTCAACTTTCGAGACATTTTGTCTCGAAAGATTTTCAACTTTTTCTAAATCTTTTGAGACATTTCATGAATTTGTCTAGAACAAATAAATACATGTTTCGAGACATTTTTCAAACATTTCTAGAAAGTTTTGAAATATTTCGAGACAATTTTGATTTTCAATTTTACAACTTTCGAGACCTTTGGTGGCAAGTTTCGAGTCGTTTTTCTCAACTTTCAGGAAACCCTCTGCACTCGCTGTGGAGTTAAAGCTGACATACCCATTACTCTTCAAAGTTGAAGTTTCGACAAAAATTTAAAAATTTTTGTCTAACGAAAGGAATAATTTATTACTGGTGCGAGCTAAAAGCATAGGATAACGTGGAGGGGGATGGGGGGTGCAGACCCCCCAGACCGACAAAAAACGGGTAGACTCCCTCAGCGAAAAGGAAAAAAGGGCAGACCTTCTCGTTCAGAAAGGAAAAAGGGGTAGACCCCTCATCGATTTTTTTCAAAAATAGGTAATTTTTTACTAAATTTTAGCGGTTTTTTTCAAAAAATTTCATAAAAATCGCTAAAAATTGTCATTTTTACTGATTTTTGGTCAAAAACGTTAAAAATTCGCAATTTTTGCTAATTTCGGGGCAGGCCCCCTTCAAATTTTGGAATTTGTTAGGGGTAGACCCCTCGCCGAGGTCGGGGTGGACCCCCCAGAATCGGACCCCGTGTTAATGTATGGCTATAAGGCTGTAATTTGGCATAAAAGGAGGCCCTATAGGAGTACTCATTTGTGCCAAATGGCAAGAAATTCTGCCGCGTGAAAAAATTTTTATGTCAACTTTAATCTTCAAAAATTGCCGAAACCGCCATTTTCAGTCTGTCGGATCCTGTGTAGAGGCTTTCTGCAGCCACAGAAGTCACAAACCTTCACTAATAGAGCTGAAATCGTTTGTGGGTGTGTTTTCGACCACGCTGAGTTCAAATATCTCAAAAAAAATTTAATTTCGAAAAATTTGAATTTTTCGAATTCTGGGGTAACATTGCCCAAAAAAGGCGATTTTGGCAATTTTTGAAGATTAAAGCTGGCATAAATTTTTTTTCACGCTGCAGAATTTCTTGCCATTTGGCACAAATGAGGACTCCTATAGGGCCTCCTTCTATACCAGATTACAGCCCTATAGCTCGCACCAGTAATAAAATATTCGTTTCGTTAGCCAAAAATTTTAAAATTTTTGACGAAAATTCAACTTTGAAGAGTAATTCCCTTAGATGCAGATAAGATAGAGACGTCTAGTGTTTTTCTCAGATAGGGGCACATGTGCCAAATCAAATTGACAAATGGCAACCTTGGAGCTAGGATCTTGCAGTCAGCAAAAATTTTTAATTAATTATGTTGGTAGTTGTAAAAAAGGGGGGGGGTCGGGCACATAAACCCGACGGCTGCGCATGGCTGGAAGGCAGCTAAGAACCAACGACCAAGTATTTTCTTGACCACACCCATGCTCTATAACTTCGCCAAAAAGTAGGCCAATCGGACAAAGTCGGGGCAAAAATTTAGTAGCCCCCCCTTAAACAGGCAGTACTGACCATACGTGTGCTTGGGGGGGGGGGGGGGGGGGGGGGGGTTTTTACACCCCCCCAGACCTGAGCTCACCCCCCCCCCCAGAGGGGTCCCTCACCCCCCCCCCAGAATCCGGATTTTTCCAGTAATAAACCGGAAAAATCCGGTTTTTCGGCGGCCTGCGGCCGCCCTTCACCCCCCCCCCCAGAACTTCCCCTCCTGCACATGTCTGGTACTGACTAAAAGCCACTAGTGTACTATTCTTTAGCTTTAGATGTGTATCTGCTTGACACTCCCACTTAATGATCCAGTTGCAAATACAATTGATGCAGGTTTATTGCATTAAGGAACAAATGATTCAACATAAACTTCAATTGATATGGACGTATTTTTATTAAAAATCATCTCTTTTGAGGGGAGTGCTAAAGTCACATGTGCGAACCAAAGGATTGATCCATCAACGAAAGTAATTAATTTAAATAGAAGAAATTATTATGTATTTGATCCATGTCTTCAAAGTATCTACCACTAGCAATATAATTAGTAAAAGCAGTTTTGCTTTACAAACTGAAACTCTATCAAGCTTGTCATCCATTAGCTAACTGAAGGCTCTCAGCGCATTAAGTGTGGTCGGGGACACAGAAACAAAGGGACACCGATGTGCAATGTCATTGACATTGTTTCCTTTGGGGGGAGGTGGTTGAGGGTACCAGAATCCCCCCAAATTTTAACATTCCCCCAACGTTCCGCTACCCGAACCCCCCCCCCCAGCGATTTTCGGACCCAAAAAGTTAGCTGAATTTGGCTAAAAATGGTAATTTTTTGAAAATGGTTTTCAAATTTAAAATCATGGTCCAAAGTCTGCATGGGGGTTGGGAGAGTACCCCCTAAGTTTCGGGGATCGATCACCAGATTTTCAAAATTTACCCTCCCCCCTTCCGCCCAAGACCCAAAGTTCCAGAGAAACTATGGTCATGGGTGGCTGAGGTTGAGGACATAGTTTCAGAAGGGGGGGGGGGGGTTGGAGGGCACCCCCCGAATTTTCGACCAACTTAAATCCCTCCCAGAGTTTTTCACTTTCCCTCCCCCCAATTTTGGTTACGCTCCCCGAACCCCCCCCCCCACCGAACCTCGAACTACTACGTAGTCTGGGAAGCAGACGGTTTTCCAGACTAAAGAAAAGGAGATTTTTTGGAAGTTAACACAACGGTTAACGGAGGTCCAGGACCAAGGCCCCCGAAGCCAACCCTTCTCTCCATCCACCCCTTCCTGCCCCCTACCCTTCCTGGGGCCTGCTGGTTCCATGGAATGTGGGGGCCGTCAAGGGAAAGAAAAAAACTACAGGTGAAATTGGCAGCCGATCTGAACCCTGACGTCATCCTTATCCAGGAAGCCTGGCTCAAGCCGGGAGAGAAGGCGGATATGGCGGGGTATGCGGAAATCAATGCCTACAGAAGGGTGGGCCGACAGCGGGACCAAACCACCGTGGCGGAGTAGCCACCCTAATCAGGAAAGGTATCTCGTATGTCGCCGAGGACAGGACTTTCCTGGCGCTAGATGACGAAACCTCTGGTTTCCTTGGTTTCCATTCATGTACAGGCAAAGGGTGGGCCAATCCAGATCACCAAAATATACGTTCCGCCAATAAACAACGATGGCCTCGATCCGTGACAGCAACCATTTGATCCTTCCTATCTACCTGCTAAAGACAGGGCTATCATCTGCAGGCACTTCAATGCCCACTCCCCAACCTGGGACACCTTCCAGCCCCTGGACAGACTGGGGGAAGCGGTTTAGGATTGGCTATCCTCCAGCAACATGAAGATTGCAAACTCCCTGAAGCCGACCCGCATCAGCCCAAAAACTCGGGGACAATCAGCCCCAGACTTGACGTTGCTCCACCCTGCCTGAGACACCAAATACAACTGGCATGTGCTGGACATGTGCTTCTCGCACCATTACCCAATCGTCTGTGACATCAGCCTGACTGCCGAGCTGAATGTCCACCGCGCTGCTAACTACTACTGCAACCGAAAGGCCAACTGGCCTCTGTTCCAGAAGACCATACGGCGCCAACTGAGCCTGAGGCCTGTGGATACCTATACTAGCCCGCATAAGCGATGGTTCACGGAAGTAGTCACCATTGCAGCAACAGTCGCAATACCCAAAAACACGAGGCGCCAACCCAAAGTCTGGTGGAGTGATCAATTGACCCAAGCCCTCAGAACTGCTGGAGATCCGAAACGCCGCTTCGTGGCTAACCGAGCGGAAGATGACAGTCAAGCCTGGATCTAGGCAGAGCGATCTCTGAAGAATCTAACTATGGAAGAGAAGACGACGGCATGGCAGGACTATGTGTCCACCTTAAGGTGCCTTCATAGTTCCAGACGCAAGCAGACGCGCGTAGACGTGCGTCGACGCGCGTACGTAAGCGTCTGCATGCGTTCGTGAGCATGAATATGCTACAATTTTTTAAACGGTTAAAACGGCATGTTAGAATCCGAGGCGTCTCTCTGGGTTCGCGACTGAATGTACCTTAAGTGTTCGCAGTGATCCCTCCAAAGTGGTGCGTAGCATTGAAGCCATTGATGGTAAAATGAATAAAGTGAACTCATACGAAGCTATCCGCAGAGGAAACAAGCTTAAAAAAGGTAAAGTGATCGCTGGAGAGAACTCCAACATACAGAAGGTATTAGGGTGTCGGTGGGTTATCTCCGGATTCACAGCCCGGAGCCAGGAGCGACAACTCTAATGTTGACTACATCTGTGGAAGGAGGGCCAGCCCTTCATCAAGCATTACGCCAGAACACAGACTCCTGTTACCTTCCCACCACAGTGGTACCCATTTGCCCACCAGTTAATGTTTGACAGCTGGGTTAAGGGTTATAATTACGGAAACAAGATCTTGCTTCAAACAAAGCCAAGGCAGACGGATTCATCAAGGAATACGCATCAGTTAGAAACTTGCAAGAGCGACCGGAAGACCGAGTGACCAAACGGAAGAACAAATCTGCAAACTGGAGAATGCTACCCAATTCTGCCTACCCTTGCAACTGGGAGAGCTGCACTCGCTATTAAGTTAGGAAAGCTCCGTGGTTCCAGTATGGTTAGAAATGGGGGAGGGACTCTGTGGTCCCGTCTGGGTGAAATTACCCCTTCTGTCCCTTGGTTCAGGGTATTACCGGGCCTTATAAGGACAGTTTTCCCCAGTGGTTGAACGGTGATACTGTCTGCGTTGCCTTGTATCTCCTTTGCATGTATATATATATATATATATATATATATATATATATATATATATATATATATATATATATATATATATATATATATATATATATATATATATATATATATATATATATATATATATATACATATATATGTATATATATATGCCCGGATCCCGGGATGTGGCTGCGCTGCTGCTCATGCCATTTACCCTGACATCTTTGACCCATTAACATTTACCCTGACAATGGGGCCGGACGAACTCACCGCCACCTTTCTTATTGATCAGCCATGGCTGTCTTCATCTTAAAGTATCTTAAAGTAAGTAAAGCTGCAGACATGGACATTGTATCTGACGATATGTTGATGAATCTTAGAAAGGATGGTAATCCTCTTTTGCTAGAACTGTTTAATCTTTCTTGGACTGCAGCTGCTCTGCCAGTACCTTGGCGTCGGGCTAAAATCGCCCCCATCCCAAAATGAAGGAAGCCAGTGGGGCAAGTTGAATCATACCTCCCCACAAATCTCACCAGTTGTGTGGCCAAACGGCTTTGGAGACCGGGTCTCATTCAGAAAATGTTGGATATCGAGGTACCCCTCTGCTACATCAAGGGGATATAGTCTCTCCTTTCGGATAGGCTAGCGAAAGCAGAAGTAAACGGCATCATTGGGACCTACCGGAAGTTTCACCATGGTGTCCCCTAGGGTAGCTGCCTGTCGCCCATTCTTTTCTTGATTTACATTAAAGATATCCTGCTGTCCATGCAGTGCAAACATCTCTATTTGCCAAAGACCTTGCGATCTGGGTGCAGGATAAGGGTACGAAGTCTGCTAAGCGAAAGGTGCAAATTGCTCTTGACCGAATTACGGAGTGGTCAAATAAATGGCATCGAGCATAAATGCTGGGAAATGCGAATTCAGCTTTTTCAGCACCCGGAATAAGGAATAATATTTTTCCGCCCTGCCCTCACCATCAGTGGCCAGCCAATTCCATTCTCAGCTCACCCAACCTTCCTGGGTGTAACCTTCGACAGGCTCCTGAACTTTGGCCATCACGTATCCAGGCTCATAGGACAAAGCCTGGCCGAGGCCACGGATCCGTGCCTTGGTTGCCGATCGCGACTGGGGATACAAAGAAGACTTGAGAACCTTGTATCTTGTATTCGATCAGCCGCACGCAATAGAATATTGCGGCGGACGTTGGATGCCCTGTGCTGCAAGTACCCATCTTGCAACTCTAGAAAAATCCAATGCCAACTGGGTGATTGAAAGATTCCGCTCAAATCGGAAATATAATCGTTTTTCAAACAGCGAAAGTGCATTATTACACTGATTTCTACCGATTATCGCTGCAGATATCAGAACTATTTATAATGGAATTTGGAATCCGAAATGGTGGTAAAATACAACCGTAGCATTTTCTTATTCATGTCTTGTGACGACGTGGAGAGATATTATGTGGAAGTGGACTCTCTGAGAGTTGGAAGTTGACATTTTTACAGCAAATTCGATGCAATTTATTATTACTGCAATTACTGCTATGTTTGGCATGGGTATCACTGATGTGGGATGGTAACAGGAGTCCGTGTAGGGCATAAAGCTTTGAATTTCCGGGCCCCTCTCTTCCACGGATGTAGTCATCATTTGAGGAGTCACTCCTGGCTCACTGCTGTGTATGCGGGGACGAGCACCGGCACACCTTGTCCCTAAAGCAAGGATGGAGATATTCTCCAGGGGTCACCTTTACCTTACCTTACCTTACCTTTGCCAGAAACTGGCACTGGCTGTCTTAGTGTGTACATCTGAGTTGCAAGCTGACAGTTTTGGTAGAATAAATTGATAGCAATGATAGAACTCATCGACATGGTGCCATCAATTATCAGTTCTGTTTTGCCTACTTCACCCTTCCTATTTAGTTTGGTTGTATTTGTCACGTTTGATTGTCTGTCCTCCCCTCTGTGGTTAATCCCACTAATCTGTATTTCCGGTCTCCCCCGGCTCTGCAAGTATGGTATAGTTCCTTGTATGTGTGTAACCTTGTATTGCTATTGTATTGTATAATTTGTTATAACTTATATTGTGTACCTAATATCTTCTATATATCTGCGTCCTTTACCGGCCTACGCGCCATTCTTAAACCAAAAAAGCCGCTTTATTTAGGTTAGCTAGTTAGTTTGTACGTGTAACATTTCTTACTGGTGATACTACCAAAGGACTGGCTTTCCTATCTGCGCGTTTATAGATTGGGCGCAGTTCCAGTACCAAGTCGTTGGTAATCGTTATAGTACAACACTTCCGCTACATAAGCATTATATGCAAATTTCCATTCATTTGTAATGTAATGTTAAAACGGCTTGACATTTTCAGGAGCTGATTTTCTAATAAAAGTTATGAATTTTAGTGAACAAAGCCCAAGGCAGCTTCTGGTCCCCATTCCAACTTCGTCTGTTTGTTTTGAATTCTTTCCAACTCAATAATATACTGAACTAGCAACAACAGGGCAAGGCCAAATTTATTTGCTTAAATAATTCTTACTAAATCATAATTAATATTAGCAAGAGTACATAATTATAAGAGTATGCCACTAGGCAAGCTCTATGTTATAAGAGCAAAAACTATGCTCTGCACGCTAACGGCCCACCCCCCCGCAAATCAGACCCTAGTGACCCCCCCGCAAATCAGTACCTAGTCGAAACGGGGCTACGCTCACCCGCTCTATGTTTATGTGCCTAAGCTCGAAAACACAAGCAGTGCGTGCGCGAATTTTGTGCCTGCTTCGAGCTTTAGAACACAAACATAGCGCTCAAATTTCTTTGAAGTGATGGGTCTGATTTGCGGGGGGGTGGTTGGCCGTTAGCGATCAGAGCATAGTTTTTGCTCTTATAACATAGAGTGTGCCTAGTGGCACACTCTTATATTATGTACTCTTGATATTAGGATATAATTCTCAATATTAAATTCGATGCTTCAGTTCCTTTACAATCACATCAGTTATGAGACGAAAAGCAAGATATTTACTAAGTCTAACGGTTTTACGATAGAGAAGTCCGTCTCTGAATGAATGTTTGTAATAATAAATAAATGAATGTCAGCCGAGCAGACATGGGTTGCAGCAAGTTTGGTCATAGAGAGGATAAATCGGCCGCTAGAACAATTTGTTGCCTTTTTTGATATTTTGTCCAAATTTCGCGAAACAAATGGAAAAGCTGTTTTTGATGCAAAAGTGAACCCGTCTGGGGATGAAGTCCTAGTTTGAGGGTAGCCCCCAAGCATTAGTTTTTCTGAAATTGTTTAATAGACAGAAAAGCTCAATATTTCGGGAAAACATAAATTTTGTCTGATTTTTGACAAAATTTTCAAGTTTGGACACGTATCTATACCAAATCAAATGATCAAACTAAAAGTCTTGAAAATTAGTCATCGGCAACCGTCCCAAATATACGTGTGCAAAGCCCCTTCTAATTGGTTGCACGAGTTTAGAGAAATCCTTGTTCAGTCCAGTTGCCATTTTCAAAATTTCGCTGCCATGCTTAGGCAGAGATGCAGCAGGGAGCAATCCGTTGGGCATAACATATGCTATAGGTGTACAAACGTGGACAATACTTGACTTACCTACCGACTTGTGTTGTCGAAGCAGTCAAAATCTGGCAATATGTGATCTTTCGTAAAATCGTCAGTTTTTCACCCAGAAGATCTTTGCTGTTATCTCTTAAACCGTAAGGAATAATACTCGGAACAGCAAAGTTGTAGACTTGGTAAGAGCTTGCAACAAGTTTGCTACTAGAATGACAACAAGTTTGCCTATGTAGAGTGACCAAAGTGCAAGTTATGTTGGATTAAAGCTAATTCTTCAAAACATATTTTCAGAAACGTTTTTCAGCCTAACTTATGTTATTGTACATATAGTATTGTTGCTTATTGTTATTCGTGTATTTTAACTTTAATATAGTCATCCAATTTTGTATAAAGTTAGCAGATGGTTACAGAATAGCTCATTTTCGTGTTGCTTAATAACCCCGCAGCTGTCCATGGGTTAACCCTCGCAATAGCTTCCTATTTTAGCTTCTAATGTAAAATTGATACTACTGCTGGAAATTGGACCACGACAGTAGTATAGGAGAGATGAAATGGGAGCTGTTTGTACAGGTGTATCTTTGGATTCACTTTGGGTCATTAATCATACAGGTAAGGTCATTAATCATGCTAGCCATTGGTGCAGATGTCTTTCAAGGTCATTATTGGCCAATTTTCCCTTTAGCTTGGATTTAAGCTTTGTAACATTGTACTAAATTTTCAATAGTGTTATTTACTTTACCTTTCTCTACGTATTTAACTTTAAGTTTGCTAGACTATAGTTTGTTTACCTGCCTAATTAGTGTTTATTTAATTATATGCCTAATTAAGGGGGGGTCCACCATGAAAACATTTATAGTCACGGATTTCGCTCATTTTTACACATAATGTAGCCACACATGTTGTACGTACCAATATTAAATATTGAGTTGTTTTATCCATGTCTCCACGAGTTACGAGCTATCAACTGCTTGCAATTGTAATAATGGGCGAAACGAGGGTACCGCTTGAGACTAAGGCAATTTTCCTTATACAGTGTTCGATTTTGGAGCTTCAATGGGGTGTGCATTTTAAAATTGATCTAAAGATTTAATTTTGTCCCGGTGTTGGCAGGCTAAACGTGATTTCATGCCTTTTTAACGACTTTTAAGGAGCAGCAAGGCCAATGTTGAGGTTAGATAACAAAACCCTTTAACTTCAATTTGGTGCATTTGCTGACCATTGCCCAAGAAGAAAAAATATTCCCCGCATTAAGAGCTTTCGATTGATGTCAAATTTATCATATTTTGAGAAATTTGACAAAATCGATATTTTTGCTGTATGGGTTCCAGTCCGACAGATTGGGATGCAGCGACCACGTTGGGCTACTTAGCTGGAATAATTGTAGTCAACACTGAACTACAGCCACCAGAAATAACGAGAAACGAGATATTTTGGCAATTGGTAGCTGCTGATTGCAATGGTCTCACCTAATAGGCAACAAATCGAAAAAATTCTAAATTTTGGTAAAAAACCAAATTTTTAGTGACAAAAAATCTCAAAACTGCGCAAAGATTATCAGCATCATTTGGTATTGTTAGAAACGTCTATTTATATACTGTGATTTGTTGGAATCAGATTTTTTAGTTAGGCCTTTCAACTTATGTAATGCTTGATCAAAGTTGAAACACCCCAGTTTTCAACAACGAAAAACGTCAAATTTCACAGTCAGCAAGCTTCAAAAATTATTTTAAAAAATTTAAAGGCCTAACTCAAAAATCTAATTCCAACAAATTAAAGTATACAAATAGACGTTTCTAATGATACCAAATTATGCTGATAATCTTTGCCCAGTTTCGAGATTTTTTGACACTAGTCAAAAATTTGAAACTTTTCCAATTTCCTATGTTTAACACATGAGATCTCAACTTTGAAGTGAAATTACTCAGTAACCGTAAAAGATTCTACTTTAATTTCAAAAACTCGTTAAAATATACCATTTGGAGGACAAAATATGTGAAAATGAGCAAAATCGGAGATGGTCGAAAAATCGGCCAAAAATGGACCCCCCCTTAAGTACATAAATTAATTAAGTAACACTTTTAAACTTTTTTCAAACTTTTATTTACCTGACTGTTTGCCAATAAATTCTTACCTATCTACCTCAACATTGTATAGATCAAAAATATTCCTCTCAAATTTCCCCATTTCCTTTCATAACTAATATTTTCCCTTTCTTGCCTCCTATTGAATTTCTTCATCTGAACCTTTGTACTAACCTTGAAACGGAAGACATGTAACAAACACTTGAAGAAGACAAGATTGTTAGTTACGTACTTCAGAATATACTGATATTAGCTGCCTGCTAGTGTTAGCATATCTTTAGCATACTGAGGACTCGAAGCTGTCAAAAGTCTTTCTCTCTATTAGCTGCCTTCTAGTGTTAGCATATCTTTAGCATACTGAGGACTCAAACCTGTCAAAAGTCTTTCTCCCTACTAGCTGCCTTCTAGTGTTAGCATATCTTTAGCATACTGAGGACTCAAACCTATCAAAGTCTTTCTCTCTACTAGCTGCCTTCTAGTGTTAGCATATCTTTAGCATACTGAGGACTCAAACCTGTCACTACTTTTCTCCCTGTTAGCAGCCTTCTAGTGTTAACATATCCTTAGCATACTGCGGACTCAAACCTGTCAAAAATTTTTCTCTCCCTGCTTGCTTAAAATTTCCTCCCACTAAGCTGTCTTGATTGCACCTGTCTCAATGAAATTAAAGCCGTAAACAAGGGTATTGGTTGAAAATGAAAATTTTATGACTAAGAGTAGATGAATGGCCTTTTCTTGCCACGGCTGTTAAATTTTGGGTCGCGACGTTTCGCCCATCTTTACCTATGGGCGTCTTCAGGCTGGTAGCCCTTAAGAGGGCTGTTGGGATAAGAGGTGGTCCGTGACCGTACGTGCCACTCCTGTGTAACATTATCACTATACTGTACCCTGGGTAGTATAGTGGTAATGTTACACAGGAGTGGCGCGTACGGTCACGGATCAAATCCCGGACCACCTCTTATCCCAACAGCCCTCTTAAGGGCTACCAGCCTGAAGACGCTCATAGGTAAAGATGGGCGAAACGTCGCGACCCAAAATTTAACAGCCGTGGCAAGAAAAGGCCAATCATCTACTCTAGTCATGAAACGCCACGAAGAACATATAGATCAGAATTGAAAATTTTATGTCTCCAATTACGTAAAATTGGCAATACTTATCACTTTAGTCTTTGCATCAACGTAAAGAGCATGTGTTGAACTATCTTCGGTCAACTAATTAGTAGTTAACTAATTAGTTAGTAATAATTTATTAAAGTCAACTATGAAAATTGGCTGAAAATGAAAATTTTATGTCTCCAATTACGTAAGATTGTTGACACCTATTGGTTAATTATGGTGTCTGTGTAATAAAGTAATAATGAACCAACTTCGGTCACCTGTTAATAATTATAGGTTAACTAATTAGTTAATAATAATTGAAGGTGACTCGGAAAATATGTGTGTAATGAATATGAAAACAATTACGTGAAATTGGGAATAGGCTAAATGTTAAAAGAAAAGGACAATACAACCAACATTTGTTCAATAATTAATGAACAAAGGTATGCAAGATAGAGGTATGCAAGGTATTTTATGAAACCTAGCACAAGAATGCTGCAAAGTTTAGACATATATTGTAAGCTTGGTCGGATTATTAACCTTTTATTGACATTTGAATCACCAGATTTTACATCATCAACAACAATGAATTCCGTTGAAACCGGTAAGATTTTAATTGTAGCATTTTTATCCGTTGTATTTTTAATGATTGCATTTGAGTAGTTGTATTTTTCAGTCATTCAAATTTTGATCGTCACATTTTTAGCAGTTGTACATATTACAATTTTAAACATTACATATTACAGTTTGAACATTTCATAGTTTTTAGATTTTAGGTATTGTTAAATATTATATGTTGCTGAACTGTTTCAGGTTCAAGTGGAAAGTTTGAATGCCCTACTTGCTCATCAACCTTCCAGCGAAATCACGCCCTCCTGAAGCACATTCGACGTCAGCACCAACCGACTTCCTGCGACACCTGTGGAATCACTTTCCCTAATGAATGACAGCTACGCGTCCACAAGAAGACTGCTCATTCTCAATCAATCATATGCCCAGAATGCAGCAAGTCATTTAAGCGACCACAGAACCTACAGAACCACATCAAACGAAACCATCCTGAAACACTTCCTTGCGAACAATGTGGAGATAAATTCCTGAGAGAAGACAGGCTCAAGGAACATATTGAAAAGGAGCATCCACCCACCTCCGGAGATCCATTGGAGGAAGACCCTACCGACCCTCCACCAGATGCCAGTGAGATTTACCAAGCCAACTGGTATCAAATTAGAACCTACCACACCATCAAGAAGTTTATGCGCCAATACAACTTTCGCCTGAAGACAACGTCCATGGAGGAAATAGAGAAAGCCCTCCTGTCAATATTCTTTGACCACAAGTACAGGTCTAAATGGAATGTTTCATTTGGTTTCATCCTCAGAAATATACTCAACGACGAATTGATAGATTACTATGCCAGCAACAACGCTTCCCTGTTTACCTTACCTCGCCTCATTTCCAGCAGAGCAGAATTGGATCGGTTTATTGAAGATATTGAAAGCAAAGATCATATTGAGTGGGCGTGTTTCAACAGCGTCCTAACACTAAGTTTGTTGTACATGAAGTTACTAATATGATGGTTACACTATACTGTTTGACTGGTCATTGTGCAGTAAATATGCATTAACAATGTAAATGCTATTATTATCAATATTATTATTAATGTTTACTACTTAATCACTGTTAGCAGTATTATTAT
>JASAND010022527.1:0-12167 GCA_030248195.1 Trissonchulus latispiculum | reverse complement strand
ATATAAATTTTCATCCATTAAACATATAAGCCAAAAAGTATTTTTCCCAAGTTTCAAAAAGAAAACCGAAATGCACAATTTCTCCAACTTGAGTTAATGTACATTCTTCCGTTTAGCTAGCTTCATCAGGATTTTTAAATTTCAAATGACGTTTCTTCAAAAGATTTTTAAAAACCATTGCTATTTGTTCCATCCATAATTTTTTAGTAATTCTGTTGATCTGCGCACTGGATTAATTACTAAACAAAGAGCAACAAACTTACGTACGTAGTCCATATTTAAGGTGGTGGTTTCCTTTTGTGTAAATTTGACCCTATAGGCTTCAATTCTTTTTGAAAGTATAGTCAGGGGGGGAAAACATGCCGGAAAAGAGGGGGAAAAAAACATGGTCGCCTACTCCCCAACCATAGCAGTTGCAGCTGCCTAGTATAGCCCATTAGAAAGAGCAAGTCTAGAAGTATACCCTACAGTACCAGATTGGTTTCTGAGTTCGAATCTGTAAGCACAGTACTTGACCAAAGTTGACCTCCCAAAATGGGCCAAAATGCTAAGGATTTTCGAAAGTTTGCAAGTATATATCTAACCAACTATCCAACTTTGGCTACTATAAATTGGCATGCGGGCATAATTTGACTTGCTCTATCACATGGCAATAATTTTTTCCCCTACGTCAACCCAGTAAAAAAATTTGACCATGTTTTTTTCCCCCACATGGGGTCCACTAGAGCGGGGAAAAAAACATGGTGACCAAATTTTCAAATTTTTGCGTATGCTTCAGGAAGGCGTAACTAATGCTTCTATATGAAAGAGAATGCTTTAAAACCATTAAAAACCTCAAAATATGCCAACTTTGGGCATTGTTGAAGCTTCTAGCTCGAAAATTTGATTTGCAGCATCAACATGCTAGGTTTCATAAGTTTCAATGGTAAAAATGAAAATTTTCAAAAAACTTAAAAAATGGTGGGATATTGCAATTTTTAACACAACTAACTTATTTCTACCGATATTCTGCATATTATGGCCAGTTCCCAGCAGGTTTCATGCCCAAACTGGTTAGATACAGCGGATTTGGCATTTTGACCAAAAAGTCGGTTTTAAGCTTTCTGTGAGGTTGGAATGGTGCCTAGGTAGTTTTGCACGCTGAAAACAGCTGAAACAACGCTTTTAAAGCACCCTAAATGGTTGGTTGGTAGAAATCCGGGCCATGTTTTTTTCCCCGCACCATGTTTTTTTTCCCGGTTTGCGGGTAAAAAAAACATGGACAAATCCTGTTATCGCCAAAGCTGAGATAGGTATAAGAGAAGTTTGAATATACGATTGGATAGGTATTTGCCCACGGTACGTAACGGTATACTCAAACCGATCCAAATCCAAACGAAGAAAAAGTTGGAGGCTTGCTTCCCTATTTGTGTTCCCCCCCCCCCTGACTATAGATAAAACTTTCCAAATATGCTATTTTGGTGCTCTTTAACATTCTCGGACCAGTCCCACATTTTTAGGTGAAAAGATGAGAAATTTTCGGTTTTTGGCATTATATATACTCTCAGTAGGTAGATAAAGGTAAATAAAGGCGGGGAAAGCGCCAGAAAAGATAGTGAATGAATGGCTTGCATACATGCATAGCGTTGACTATACATATATGCTTTCAGGCATGCCACGTTCCTCTATTAAAAGAGAAGCCCCTGCAGCAAAGCTCTATTTGTCATCCCTAATCATCAGGATGAACGGATGGCAAATAGATTATATACGGTTCTCTTACGCATCTCATTTATAAATACTGTACTCATGTATACGTATATATATATACATATATATGTACTTTTTGTTTTATAAATACTTGGTTTTGCTGCAGCTCTTTTATGGTGGGTAAGCACATATGGGTAGGTAGACAGGGCGTGGTATGCCGACGCCAAAGGGGAGCTGAGACGAGGACATGCTGTGCATGTCAAGGCAAATCACTTTGAAATTTCGGCATATATACACATATATGTACGTGATATGAAGTTCTTAAAAATGCGTCAGCATCTTTATTATTAATTTTATCTTTCGGATATATGAACGATGAATTCCAGTATATACATAAAATGGCTTTTTGACTTATATGTGTGCGTATATATATATATACACATATATAATATATATATATATATATATATATATATATATATATATATTTATATGATTCTGTATGTGAAAACCCCGTGTTATATATCTTATATACAAACTTTTCTTATATAATTTTTCTTCGTAACAGTTTTTCTTTTCTTTTTTTTACATTTTTTAAAAAGGTTAATAGGTGAAATTCTCCTTTAGCAAATTTAATTTCTCTTCTAAACTTACCTTTTGTTCTTATGAGTTGTCTCAGTAGGTATCTGTGCCTCCATTGGGGCCGCCAGCTAGTTGTATACGTATATATACCATTTAATTTTATATGATGAATGTTATTATGTTGAGTTTATAACTAGGGACATTAGAATGGAAGCACGGATGCTAGAGGTGGGCCCCTCAACGCCATACAGAAGGATATAAACATTTCTTTTATATCAATGAAGGCGTGTGAGGGGGGCGGTTTCACCCTGCCATTCATTCATTCATAAGATTCATTCATTCATAGGTAGTCGATACATCAGATTGGTTGTTATGGATGGAAAGAGGGTACAAAAACGAACATTTTTGCTTTTACAACCTTTGAGCTATCTCTAGTGGTTAAGGTGCTATCTAATCAGAGTTATTAAGTATTATTTTTGTTTTATCATAGGGGTCGCGGCAGCGACCCCTCTAATATGTGTAAAAAATGGCTGGAGACAGTGTAAAATAAGCTGCGCAGAAGCTGCGCAAAATCCTGCGCAGATCCTGCGCAGATTTCATGCGCAAATTGTAGAGCACATCGAGTTTAGTTTTATCTGTGAAGTTTCAGCCCCGTATCACTTACCGTTAAAAAGTTGCGCCCCGGACCGGTTATGGCGGCGGGCGATGTTTTTCCCCGGTTTCTCCTATTTGATGGTTGTATTGTACATAATGTTCGCCGCTTTCACATGAACTGCAGCGGTGGGCCAACCTAAAGGGCTATAGGGTCTAGTAGTACCCTCTAAAGAATTTAAGAATCGCAACTTTTTTTGCGCCGCAGCTGCGCCACAGCGCCGCAGTGGCGCCGCAAAGTCGGCTCATAGCGAAAAGTGGCCATTTTTGTGGTCGTCGCTCAGGTCGAACGTTACGAGCTGGAGCTGATTTCTTTTTATATTCGGAAATTACATATATTGAACTAACTAACGGTCCCGGTTGCGTTTCTCCATCACTTCCCTAGCGACCACAGTGGCCCGTCAAAAATGGCGAAAATTCGAAAAATGAAAAATCGAAATTTCTCGCTATTTTTTCAACTTTAAAAGCTCAAATCTTTCATACAATGGTTTTCTAGCGCGGTGAATCGATTCTCGCAGTCAGTTTTACCGTCCGACCTACCCATCTTGCTGGGCTGGTTCCACTTTGGCGTCTGCAGGGTCAGGTCGGGAACCACTTCCTAGAGGTACATAGTAGGCTTTACTCAACCTCTCAAAACTTTGTCCATAGGGGTTTTCTGGTGCGCCCAGCTCATTCCCGGTGTCCGTTTTGCCGTCTGACCCACCCATCTTGCTGGGCTGGTTCCACTTTGCCGTCTGAAGGGTCGGGTCGGCAACCACTTCCTAGATGTCCATCTTAGGCTTTACTCAGCTTTTCAAAACTTTGTGTATAGGGGTTTTCTGGTGCGCCCAGCTCATCCCCGGTGTCCGTTTTGCTCTACGACGCAGCCATTTTGCTGGGCTGGTTCCACTTTGCCGTCTGGAGGGTCAGGTCAGTGGCAGGTCATGTGGTCAAAAATGAAATTTTTCAAAAGTGGTCAAATTTGATACAAAATGAAAGCCCGCATCGAGCTGAGCAACTTTTGTCATAAAAGTGCGTACCTAAAGTGGCTGTAGAGTGCTGTGGTGGGGTGGGGTGGGGACTTAGGCGATTTTTGGTCAAAAATGAAATTTTTCAAAAGTGGTCAAATTTAATAGCAAATGAAAGCCCGCATCGAGCTGAGCAACTTTTGTCATAAAAGTGTGTGTGTACCTAAAGTGGCTGTAGAGTGTTGTGGTGGGGTGGGGACTTAGAAACGGTCAAAAATGAAATTTTTCAAAAGTGGTGAACTTAGGATCAAATAAAAGCCCTAAGTGAGCTGAGCAACTTTTGTCATAGAACTGCGTACCCAAAGTTGCTGTAGAGTGATGTGGTGGGGTGGGGTGAGGACTTAGAAACGGTCAAAAATGAAATTTTTCAAAAGTGGTGAACTTTGGCATCAAATGAAAACCCTAAGCGAACTAATCAACTTCCGTCATAGAGCCATCCACCCAAACTTGTTGTGGTATATATATACGTATATGTACATTTTTGTCTTTATTTTCTCAATTTTAAGGATAGACACAGGCCATCACACACATATTATTTTCCTTTGTGCGGAGCATTTTTGTTACTTGTAATATATATATTATATATATATTAATATTCATAACAACGATACATTAGACATTATTATTACAAATTCAAAACATTCTAAGTATATAATGCAATAGCGCCGCAGGCGAAAATTTTTGTATAAATAATATTCTGGTTATAAGAGAATCGCAGTTTTTTCAAAAAGTTTTAAAGAAGTTTGATAAAATTTGTGAAAATTTTAATAAAATTTTGCTTTTGATAATAGGCTAAAATTGGTTCCGGTTCCGGTACGTTTTCAAAAACCAGAACCGGAACCGAAACCGGAACCAAAAAGTACCGGAACCGGAACCGGAATTCCGGTGGATCCCTAATATATATATATACGTAACAAGAATAAAAATGCTCCGATGGAGTTTTAAGCGGACAGAGGACTAGGTTTTAAAACGTTAATATGGGAGGAGCAGGTTGTAAATGCCAGGAGAACTAGGTTAAAAGCGCACTAGTATAGCCAGGTTCACAAAAAAAGGACAAGCCAAAAATTCACAAAAAACAGGACATCAGTTTTTTCTGTGAAACTGCAACTTAAGGATTCAAACTTTTGCCTATTAATAGCCACATATCCCCAGCTCAACATACGTTAGTAGCAAGTTTTGGGATAAACCCGTTCTTACAGAATACTTATTTAAGTGGAAGTACCCAAAATTGGACTAAAAACGTTTTGAGCCAAAGTTAGTGTTTTTGTTGCTACTCTACCATGGCAGATCCCAGTAATCCCAAACTGTGCATCAGACATGCCCACCCTTTTGCCTTTCCATCCGCACAGTTTTCCTTTTCCTGCAACCTCTGGCTTGGCTTGGGCCTAATGTCCTGTTTTTTGTGAACAAGTTCACAAATAAAAGGACAAATTTTTAATCGGCAGATCAGATCCCAGGAAGCACTTAGCTAATGTTTATTAGCTGTTTAGATTCTAGCGCACCAGAAAACGTATTTAAACCGCAAATTACTGCTCTTAACTTTGCGTAGATCATCTAAAAAGTAGTATAGTCACCGGTGGGTCCAAGTGGTGACTTAAACGGGGGCTGGTGGACTAAAATTTGCATTTCGTAAGAAAAAAACAACGTTTAACCGTGTTTACGCGTTATTATAAATAATTTCCAACCATTTTGGTAGTGAAAACTTGTACTCGGCACTATTACCCCATGTGACCCATGGTCACGTGACCCTGCTGACACCTTACCTTACCTTACTAGAACCAATTATGATATCAAAGACGTCTTTAAAGTTGACGTTAGTAGTTTGTTACAGCGTGGAATTAATATTTACCAACTGTTTTTGAGTTCTTATGGCTGAATTTTGAGATCTAAGTGTGCCATTACGGTCGGATGATTGGGACCTGATGATCTGACGAGTTTTGGTCTTCCGGAAGGGTACACTGAAAAACTGTGCCTCAAATGTAGTTAAAATGAAGTAAAACAAGTTTACTGATTGTTTTTACAGTTCATTTGTGCACATAGTAGCAGTAATTAGAAAATTTGGACTGTCCTTTATTTTGTGAACTTTTGTCCTTTTTTTGTGAATTCGTTCACAACAAAAAGGACACGAAATTTTGCTACTATTTTCTCATCCGTAGGCGGAGGGCCGCGATTTTTTGTGTGAATATAAAGCGAGTCCCGGCGCACATGCTAGCACAAACAATATTTCAATCGGGGCGGAAACTTGAAACTTTTCAACAAAAAACTGATTTTTGTCCTTTTTTTGTGAACCTTGCTATATGGACCAGCTTCCCTGAACAACCCATATTCGCAGGAAATTGCCGGAACTGATGCTGCCGGCAGTTCGTCAGTAACAGTTAACCAATATGTGGGCATAACTCCGCGTCAGCAACTATATGTTGTGGTGCTCGTAATATTAAATAATTACATATATAATATGCAACACAATTTAATTAATTTAATTAATATATTTAATGTAACTCTTAATATACGTATATATACACAACATGAAGTAAAAATTGGTGTCACAAATTCTGCGCTAGCAGCGCAGAATAAAACGCTTGAAGTAAAGCCTAATTATTCCAAATCAGCAAGCTCGTCTGGAAAGCTGACGGAGTTAGAACTTATGCCAATAAAGGTCAAATCCGGAGTGGAGCATGCGTACCCGCGAATATGGGTTGTTCAGCGAAGCTGGTCCATATTAGTGCGCTTTTAACCTAGTCCTCCTGGCATTTACAACCTGCTCCTCCCATATTAACGTTTTAAAACCTAGTCCTCTGTCCGCTTAAAACCCAGTGTCACCCATATTGCATTTTTCATGCTCCATCGGAGCATTTTTATTCTTGTCCTATTTAATTTTTAAGGTTCTCAGTATAACTTAAGCAAAAATGTTAAAGCTTTCTGAAAGAAACTTTAAAAATTCCCACAATAATTAATAGTCAACCGAGCCATAGAACAAAGAAGCTTGAAAAGTACCAATTGCTCCAGGGAATAGTTCTCCCTGGGTAAGAGCGCTCACCGCGCCCATTGGCTCTCTTCTGTTTCGGACTAAGGCTTTGTCTTAGTGTTTGCAGGCAGGCGTTTCTCATTATTAGCCGTGGTGTACTTCAGCAGCACTCTACTGCAGCGTAAACCAAATGCAAACGTCAATGTCTAAAGAAGCGGACTTACACGGCACAATTTCTAATGCTATTCCGCAGTTGCCTGAAGAATTTCAGGCGATTGCAAGTTATCTGTAGTTAGTTATAAGCCGTGCTGTACTTCTGCAGCACAACCATACGTATTAACATCGTAATAAGTATACAAAACGTATCTAGAACAGTTTGTCATGTCATTGCATTGTCATTGCCGATTTAATAACGTGTTATCACGGTGCTGTGTTTGGGACAGCACGTACAGCAAAAACTTTTTTGCAGCGTGTTGTACTCGTTGTGTAGATTCCAACGATACCAAACTTGCTTAGTTACCAAACAAACTCAATACTGAACCAAACCAAGTTTCGTTCAGTGTTTCTGGACAAAGCTGGTTTCTGTCATTTTAGTCGCTGAGAAACGGCATTTTTCCGCTTCAGCAGAATCTCAGTTGTAACCATGCACCGTGTATATATTTAACATTCAAGTCTTTCCATATTCTACCAAGCTGGTTGCCCGTCGAGGGCATTTCCTCCCCCTAGTATATATATATACTGCTTTAGCTAAGCTGTAAGTGCTCAAAAATCAAGTTTTAGTACTAAAACAGACAATTTTAGCTTAAAAAATACCGGTGAAGCCGGAAAATGTTTGAAAATTTTAATAAAAATTCTTAAAATTGGGCATTTTCTGGGCACCTCTGGGGTTACTTTAGCCTAAAATAAGGGGGGGCACCCATCACTAGTAGGAAGGATCCAAAAAAAGGGGATAAAATTTGGTAAAAATGTTAAAAATTCAGTTTAAATAGCCTGTTTTTCACATATAATGCTATAACAAAGCTAAAATTGTTCAAAAATTAAGGTTTAGCACCAAAGTAGACGATGTTTTGCCAAGAAATTCCAACGAAGTTTAAAAATTTTAACAAAAAATCCTAAAAATTTGTCAATTTCTGGGCACCCTAGTAGGGTTAGTGGGGGTGGGGGAGCCAAAAAAACCGAGAGGAGAACGAGTAGGGGGACCCAAAAAGTTTGGGGGGCCTCCCAGCACAGTAAAAACCCCAGTCCTATAGTGAGTGGGGGAAGCCCACACAGGGGGGGGTGGGGCCGAGTGGGTGGCTAAGGTGTCGAGTTGGAGGAGCCCCCGCACCTTCCTCCCCCGTAGAAAAAGCTTAGACATAAATTATGCAATCGGGTGGCATATTATATATTATACTGGGCTTTTTTTACTGGGGGGAGTGGGGGGCGCCCCCCACTTTTTGGGTTCTCCCCCCACTCGGCCCCACCCCACTTATTTGGGCTTTCCCCCACTCACTATAAGGTGCCCAGAAAATGTTAAATTTTAAGGATTTTTTGTCAAAATTTTACAAAATTTTTCCGGCTCCGCCGGAATTTTTTGGTCAAAAATTGTTTATTTTGCTACTCAAACTCAATTTTTAAGCACTTTTAAGCATAGTTATAGCAGTATATGTAGAAAACAGGCTATGTTTACGGTATTTTTAGGGATTTTAGACCACTTTAGATCCCCCCACTTTTGGGCCCCCCCCCCACTAGAATGGGGGGGGGGGCTCCCCCTCCCCCACTTTTTTTCCGCCTAGAAAAATGCAGTATTACTGTGATCGTACATAACAAATTTTAATATTTAGGAGATTGAGATGGATATTGTGGCTGTTCCTGGTAAATTGAAGCTTAAGAAGTCGGGTGGTAGCATTGCCAAGAAGCAGTCGCCAAAAGTGAAATCGAATAAAATTAAATCAGCCCTGTGCAGTGTAAAATCTGACGCTACAGCTACAGTTGAAGAGAGTCAGAGTGGCGAGCACGAGAGTAAATCAAATCAACCTGCTGGTGCTGATGCTTTGCAGAAAACTAATGCCGAGTTAGCTTTCGAAAAACGACAGATGAAATTGCAGACTGAACGAATTTTGAAGAAAGCTGAAAAGAGCCATAAAGAAAGAGTTGAAGACTATAACAAGTATTTGGACAGACTGACAGAGATTAATGACATTCCAAAAGTATCATGGACCAAGTAATATTGTGGAATATATTTTGCACGGTGGACACTGAAGTTGCACGATATTTTTGTGTCTGCTTGTTTTTAATCCGTCTTATTAGTTTGAGCAATATCGGGATTTCTCCCTGAATTCTAAGTTCGGTTTCAATACTGGCAATAACTTCAATCATGCCAATATTGACATTAAAGTTAGCTCAAAATCTATTTTGTGTTCCTAAAAGGAAGCGGTTTGAACTTCTGGATACGCTCCTGCGTGTGTTCTGCACACGCGTAGCCAGAGAAAAATTTCGGGAGGAGACAAGCCAAGATTTTGAAATTTCTGGTGCGACCGAAATTTGTGGACACTGATTTCAAGTGCAGGTCTGTGCTATTTTTATCATCAGGTTTTTCCTGTTTTCATCACTGTTTTGCAATTGTTTTATATTATGTATTATCATAGTGTAAATGTAGAATGTAAGTACGTATTAATGTCATATGCTGTACATATATGTTCTGTATTCCTTTTCCAATAAAACGCTTATACTATTTACCAGTGTTAATGAGAGTTGTTGAGTTATTGGAGTTGCACCTGACGCGTGACGATTGACTTTTGCTTCTGTGTAATCGGTTTTGACTTATAGTTCTTCGTTTTCTTATAAAATTCTTCGTTTTCTTTTAAAATTAGTTTAAAGCTGTGTTCCTTTTCCAAAGAAATTCGCAAACGTGGAGTTGGAACAACATCTACAATTATAACAATTCATTTACGTTCTTGTATTGTACGTTCTAATGCACGCATTATAATTATTTTTAAGCTGTAAGTCGAATGATCTCATTGAAATCTACATTTTTACTTTTAGAAGCGATTCTAATTATTAAATTTTGAGCAACACTAACCGTAACACTAGATGAAATCAAGGGTCTTTCTAGGGGCTAATGTATATACTGGTGCGCTCTGCGGAAGTGTATTGTTTAGCGTTTAAGTGTTTAGCCTCCTGTGCTGATTTCAATGGTTTGTCCAGCTTACCAACGTATCAAGGGGCTGTAGGTGATCCTCCGATTGATGTTCCTGTAGTCAGTGTGGATAACTGTCATAGTTATCGGCCCAGTTATCTCTTGCAGAGAGTCCTCGCGACAGCACACCAGCTAGAAGGCTTACTAACTGACTGGCTTTTTCCTAGCTCAAAATGTCTGGAGGGGAGAAGTCTCGAGGGCGGGCCCCCAGGTCTAGAGGGGTCTGAGTGTAAATTCGCAGCTCTGCGGGCGGGGGACGTTTATCTTGGTTTGAGTTGAAACGTTTAGAGTAGCAAGAAAACTCAACACGAAGTTGCAAAGTTTCGCATAACCGGGCATTGGGCCGATTTTCTCGACAGTTAAGACCTGCTGAGCCAAATCCAAAAAACGTCCTTCGGCCCATATGTCCTTCATATTATGGCACCAAATTTTTGGCTGTGAATGTTCTGATTATAAGCTTTAAGACGGCGGATAAAGCTCTTTCCAACTACGAAAGTTATAGCGTTTTAAAGAACCACCACAAAATCCCTGCACAAAAGGATACCACCACCTTAAAGAGTGGAGAGGGGAGCCAGAGAGACTTGCATTTTGGCATATGATTAGCTGGGTACAATAGTCCGAAGTGTGCATTATTATTTATAACACATCGATTCTGTCTAAAGTCCAATTTGCTCAAAATGGATTTTTTCAACAACCTTATTTTAGCTCTGGTGGATTAACCATTTGACCAATATTAAAACTTTTTGCCGAAAATGTTAACTGGTACTAAAGTCTCACCAAAAAATCTTGGAACCGAACTGTGAGCGCCTGTCCTGAGTTAACCTTTGAAGTCAGTCTATATAAAGTATATATTTGTGGAAACCTCAGGAGGAGGAGAGTCCGGTAAAATTATTATATCCGGTGTATATTGATACCAAATCGGCAAAGCGCTTCAGATTCGGAAAGAGAATGCTAATTAATTCATTCACTAGCATATTGGTCCTTAGCCCAAGACATTCCCGAAAAACCGGTCACACCCGGTACATATTTGCTTCGTTTCGCTGATTAAATTTTTGGATTCAGCGGGTCGAAATTAGTCTGCTTACGAAATTTTGTCCAATTTGGACCAAAATTGCGTGATCCATGATCGTATCCGGTTCGAAAAAAACCGGAAAATTCGGGTTTTCCGGTCTGGTGCTCGGAATAGCCGATACAAATTGTTGGTTTTTGGCACAATGAATATTTGGGAGGCTACTTTCATTTTACCGGTGTTAAAGTAATCGAATATCCGGTTGATTTCCGGTTCTGAGCTTTGAAATTTGAGATTTCATGGGCTATTATCTCAGTATCCGGTTGGCCCTGAAGTCAAATTATTTCATTAAAATGATATTCCTCTAGCCCTAACAAGCATCAACCTCAAATTACTTCATATCTGCTGTAATTTTTGAATGAATAGCGTTTTAAAAGTGGGCTATGAATTCTCAAATTTCAAAGCTCAGAACCGGAAATCGGCCGGATATTCTATTATTTTGACACCGGAAGAATGAAAGTAGCCTCCCAAATATTGATTTTCCAAAAACGAACATTTTTTATCCGCGATTCCGAGCACCAGACCGGAAAAACCGATTTTTCCGGTTTTTTTCGAAGCGGATATGACCATAGATCACGCAATTTTTTTCCAATTTGGACAAACCTTTGTATACAGACTAATTTCGACCCGCTGAATCCAAAAATTTAATCAGTGAAACCGTACGACCTACCCGTCTTGCTGTACAGTTTTTGTGACCTAGACATCGGGTTACCGGACATGGACGGATGTGTCCAGATTTTCGGAAATGTCTTGGGCCAAGGACCAATATATTAGCGTATGAACTAATTAGTATTTTCTTACCGAACCTGAAGCGTTTTTATCGATTTGGTGTAGTGTTTTAGAACGGCCGGGTTGAACCGGCCGGCCGCTGGCCGCAGAAAAATGTCACCGGCCGGCCAGCCGCCGGCTGGTCGGTGGCTAGCAAGGCATACGTATTTTCCAGTGTCTGAAGACAATCTGAGCTAGAAAGTTGCAAAACGTTTATTTTATGCATTACAAAGACAATGGGAACGATTTTACTATATATAT